>PVJN01010257.1:0-57916 GCA_004026805.1 Lasiurus borealis
CTCTATTTTCAGTGCTTACAATATTTAATAATAATAATGTGCATATGAAACAAAAAATATTTCTAGTACTGTTAACTAATAGCACTCTGGTATATGACCTTTGCAACTAGAATGACTATTTTAAGATTGTATTTTTACTAATTATAACTAAGACACAAATTGACTTGAGATTCCTTCACAAAGTTGTCTTTCTAATTGTACTGCCTTTCATTAATTATGTCTTATTGTCACATTGTATTATATCTGTGCACAGCATGATGTTAAAGAACATAAGGAAGGGAATGAGAAGCAGTGTGAAATGTTGTAGGCATTACATTTTAATGAGATAACATTTGTGTTGAGTCTGAATGCCTGCAGTTAATTTAGAGAACAAGTATTTTAGATAAAATTTTAACATGTTTAGCAAACCAAGTATTCATTAAGGTAGAAGGATTGTGAGAACTCCTGTGTGACAATTATCACGGCTGCGGTTCTGTGAGCAAGAAATATATTTTATTTCAGGTGGAGGTGCCCTGTGTGCTATGGTATGAAACTCTTTGCTTTTTCTCTTCAGGTTCTCAAGGGTTTCCCAGAATGTTTACAAGCTGACATTTGTCTACATCTCAACCAGACTTTGCTACAAAACTGCAAAGCCTTTCGGGGGGCAAGTAAAGGTTGCCTTAGAGCTTTGGCAATGAAGTTTAAGACCACCCACGCACCTCCGGGAGACACTCTGGTGCACTGTGGGGATGTCCTCACTGCACTTTATTTCTTATCCAGAGGCTCCATTGAAATCCTCAAAGATGACATTGTAGTAGCTATTCTGGGTGAGTGTTTCAGAACTGGATGGGGACAAAGTCAGTTATAAGCTGGTGCGACACGGAGTTTAAAATTACAGAAAAAAGGACTGATTTTATTTATTCATGAGTACAACTGAAGACTGATGGGCAATTTTAAAGCTTGATTTCAATTCAATTCAAATCAAACTAACCTCTGTTGACTCTCACTTTTCCTCTGATGTGTAAACGGTTCCATGATGCTCTTCTGTCCTTGGCAGCTGAGTAAGCATTTGCTGGCCAATATAAGAAAGTAGTCAGTATTCTTCATCTTAGAGGATTTAGGATTTGTGGTTGGTCCTTTTACCCCTTGAATAAAATGTACATATCATAGTGGCTAGAATGTGCCAATGCCCTGTTGAACTGGGTTTATGTTTTGATGTATTTCATCTATTTACCATGCACTTGAACCTGCTGTGTGCCATCAAACAGAATTACATGAGTCATTACCTAGGAATAAAAAGCTATGAACTTGCATTGAAGATATGATAACTAGCCATAAACTGGTTTGGGTGCAAAAGAGCATCATCTGTCTAATTGGTCTCTTAAAAAATGTATTAAGTAAGGATGAACATAGATGAGGTGTGCATGCTGACTGCCTTACATTTTGCTCATTCACACTCATGTATGTTAATTGAAATACAAAGCCTAGGCTGAATTTAGTTCTGGGATTTTCTTTGAGAATACCTATATTTAAGTAACAAAACTGTGAAGAATATGAAGATATCCTCCTTTTCTGTCTCCAAATCCACCTAAAGTCTTCACAAGTTGTGATTATTCTATATTTTAAAAGCTAAGATTATTTAAAGTTAATGTATTTGATCTAACATCAATTTTTATTATAAAGATATGGGATCTGATTTCTTCCCATTCAATTCACATTTAAGGTAAGAACACTACAGCATATTTTTAATATTTATAACTTTATTCTCTCAAAGTCTTTGATGGTTTCCATGGTCGGGTATATATGAACTTAAAAACAAAAATGAAATTAACAGCCCAGCTGCCATGGTTCAGTGGTTGAGTGTCAACCTATGAACCAGGAATTCGTAGTTCATTCCCATCAGGGCACATGCCAGGATTGGGCTTAATCCCCACTATAGAAGGCAGCTGATCAATGATTCTCATCATTGATGTTTCTATCTTTCCCTCTCCCTTCCTCTCTGTAACCAATACAATTATATTTAAGAAAAATAAAGTCAACAGATCCAGGAAGGTTTTTTTTCTAAATATGAAAAGAAGACTCAGGATATATGTAAACAAGTACTATTTATACTTCCATTGATGATCTTTAAAAGTCATTTAATTGATAATCTATCAATAGTTACTTAGTACATATTTCACAGGCACAATTTTTTAAGTGTCTTGACATTCAGAGACAGAAATATCCAAGTGGCCATGACATTCAGGGAAAATATTGGAAGGAATTTAAACACAAGTAGTGTATAAAGATTTTGAGTAGAGTCAGAATGCATGGGATTTATTCATAGTTACTCTCTCCCTGCCTTTGCCCATCTAAATTGGTCACCTTGATCTAATCAGTAGAACTCTCTAATCCTCTTTCCATATTTATAAAATTTGGATAATAATTAGCAATTTATGAGGTTATTTGGTGTATTAAGTTAAATAATATACCTAAGCATTGACACAGTGCCTGGCACCTACTTAGTCTTCAATGAGCATTTGTTGCTGCTGTCATTATCATCCTCACCATTCAGCAGGTGGCATGTGGCCTGGCAGAGGGGATAGGGAAGGCCCATCGGAAGCCAGACACTAAATTAACTCCAGGTTTGGCAAGACTGCAAGGACACACTTTTAGAATAAAGGCCATATGGTAAGAAAGTATGACTGTATGTTTAGAAAATGTAACTAGATTATTAAACAATGGAATAAATTCATTAAAGGCAAATCCAAAAATGGTTATTAAATGAAACGGGGTATGTTCAAATTGTATCCCTAGTCCTCTATGTGGGAAAGTTTTCCACTATAACCACATGCTTAACATCTCCTGCAGAGACCACCCTGAGATAGAAAGTTCATGAGTCTGACTCACACAGCCATTCTCATATTTCTGCATTGACAAAATCAGACCACACCTATATGACAAGGACCTTTTTTATCAATGCGGAGGATAGTAGACTAAGGCCATATTTACTACTTTCAAGTTGTTTAGCCAAAGAATCAAAACAAGAATGTAGTTGGGTTCATACTAGGATGAGTGCACTAAGAGGCAAATTCTACTCAGTAAACAAACTAAGTAATTACTATAAGGTGATTACCCAAGAGTCTGCTGGCAATGGGATTTCATATTTGAAATCTTTAGTTCAGAGATTAGTTAGTGGTTCCCTTCTACTTTTACAAAACAAAACAAAACAAAACAAAAAAATATTAAATTCAGATTTCTTTAATTCATTTTTTTTTCTTTTTTAAAGGGAAAAATGATATATTTGGAGAAATGGTTCATCTTTATGCCAAACCTGGAAAGTCTAATGCAGATGTAAGAGCTCTCACATACTGTGATTTACACAAGATCCAGAGAGAAGACTTGTTAGAGGTTCTGGATATGTATCCTGAGTTTTCTGATCACTTTCTCACAAACCTAGAGTTGACTTTCAACCTAAGACATGAGAGTGCAAAGGTATATGTGAACTGTTTGCTTATTTCTTGTGCTTTTGACATTTTATTTTATTCTTGGATTGCTCAAATACTTCTGAAAGGTCAAACAAAATATTGTAACAAAATTTTATCAATTCTGAATATTTGGAAGAAAAAGCCAACTTAATATTGAATTTCTAAATTATATGGAATGAATTTAGTCTAATTACTTTCAAATATATTAAATAACTCTAAGTTGGTCAATTAAATCTGACCTCTTAGGAATTCTTAGGTGGCATAGTTGATATAAAATAGCCTTGGCTTATATCGGACAACTATTTGTAAGAAATGGATGATTCTAGAATATTGAAAATTCCTTAACCAAATTTATCTTATACAGTGGTTAAATATTCTCTCAGCTATTATTTACACCAGACACTGGTTAGTAATATCTTTTTAATGATACAAACTAAACTTATTCTACTTTATATCCATATTTAACGCAATTTCCAAATCATATAGGTAAAAATTAATCAGGCTTATACCTACATCAAAATTAGTGCTTCAGAATAAATAGCATATAGTCTAATATAAATATTTTAAATGATTTTACCTAAAATCTTGTTAAATGAGTTTTGAGAGTGTAGTCCTTATATCTCTCACTCTCCTCCACTATGAACATACATCCTTATGATCTACCACTGTCTTAAGTATATAGAATTTATGTAGCAGCCTACAATTTATTATTAGATTTTTCCTCCATCCTCCCCCACTCCAAAAAATCCTGTAATCCCAACTCCAATTCTAAATATGTATGTTTTTTTGTCAGAAATAAAAATAAAATGTTGGGCTTTTGAAACTTGCCAGTGTATTTTAATGCTAACTATATACTCTCTGAAAATAAAGATCCTCAAGTCAATAGTTAGGTTAAAGATGATAGATTTAATTATTTCTGGAGTTACAGTCATTCCCATGTACTGTGAGAGACTTAATTTTTTTTAATTACAGTTGACATTCAATATTATTTTATTATTAGTTTCAGGTGTACAGCATAATGTTTAGATAATTATATAATTTACAAAGTTATACTAGCACCATGCATAGTTATCACAATATTGTTGACTATGTACATTACATCCCTTTTCCTTTTTCACTATTTTGTACTTCTAACTCCCTTCACCTTTTTCACTGGAATACCCAACCCTCTTCTCATCTAGCAACCCTCAATTTTTTCTCTATAACTGAGTCTATTTCTGTTCTGTTTGTTTATTTTGTTCTTTAGGTTTTACATATAGGTGAAATTATATGGTATTTGTCTTTCTCTGACTGGTTTATTTTACTTAGCATAATAGCCTCTAAGTTCATCCATATTGTCCCAAATAGTAAGATTCTTTTTTAGCATTCCATTGTATATATGCACCACCACTTCTTTTAAAAAAATATATGTTTTTATTGATTTTAGAGAGAGAGGAAGGGAAAGGGGGAGATAGAAACATCAATGAGAGAGAAACATCAACATTGATCTGCCGCCTCTTACTGGGGATTGAGCCCAAAGCCTGGGCATGTGCCCTAACTGGGAATTGAACCAGTAATCTCCTAGTGCATGGGTAGATGCTCAACCATTGAGCCACACCATCTAGACCCATCACTTCTTTCTCTATTTGTCCATTAATTGGCACTTGGGTTGCTCTCATATCTTGACTACTGTGAATAACACTGCAATAAAAGTAGTGGTGTGTATATGTTTTCCAATTAGTGTTTTGGATTTCTTCGAACATATAACCCAGAAGCAGAATTGCTGGGTCATAAGATACTTTTATTTTTAGTCTTTTGAGGAACTTCCATACTGTTTCTATAATTGCTACACCAATTTGCAATCCCACCAATAGTGCACAAGAGTTCCATTTTCTTCAATCCTTGTCAACATTTGCTTATTGATTTATTGATAATAGCTATTCTGAAAAATGTGAGGTAATATCTCATTGTAGTTTAATTTGCATTTCTCTGACAATTAGTCATGTTGAACATCTTTATATACCATATATATGTTGGTTATCAGTATGTCCTCTTTGGAGAACTATCTTTCTGTCTTTTCAGGTCCTCTGCCCATTTTATAGCTGGATTGTTTGTTTTCTTGGGATTGAGTTATATGAGTTCTTTATAAATTTTGCCTATTAACACCTTATAGAATGTATCATTGGCAAGTATGTTCTCCTATTCAGTGGGTTGTCTTTTTTCATTTTCTTGATGAATTTCTTCACTATTTAAAAACTTTTTAGCTTGATTTTTAAGGTCACTAGAGTACTAGATTTCAGATATAAGTGAAATCATATAGTACTTGTCTTTCTCTGACTGGATTATTTTACTTAGCATAATGCTGTTCAGATCCATCCATGCTATCTAAAAAGGGTAAGATTTTCTTCTTCTTTTACAGTTGAGTAGTATTCCATTATGTGACTATACCACCTTACAATCATTACCATGCAATTTAGACATCATAGCTATTTATAATTAATTCACTCTTTGTTTTCTCTGAAGTAATACACCTTCTGCAAGGATTTTAAAAATAGTTATTTTTATTTTAACTTTACCAAGTTGCATAAAATACATTCCACATGAAGGAACATAGTCTTTAGATGTTGTCAACATCATCCCCAAACATTTCTAATAAATAACTTCTAAAACTATAATTTCCCTTATGATGGAAAATGGGAAATGATTAGAATGATTATATCAGTCTACTTTATAATTTAGAGATAATCATTAAGCAAAGCATTATGACTATTTGCTTATAAACTAATAATTAAGTTTTACAGTAGTTGAAATCATATGAAACAGTAAAAAATTTACTGATAATACATTGTTTAAATTGAATAATCTTTCATTTTTATCTTCATGTTCTAATAACAAAGGCTGATCTCCTACTACGATCACAGTCCATGAATGACTCTGAAGGAGACAACTGTAAACTACGAAGAAGGAAATTTTCATTTGATAGTGAAGGAGAGACAGGTAATTTTTTCTATTTATAAAGTTCAACTAAGAGCATGAGGTTATTAGCTCTTTTTACTTAATTGCTCGCTATACTTCTTATAACAAAGGGAAACTATTTTGGGTTTTAGGAAGGAAAATCCTTTGCTTTTATTCAGTAGATACTGATATGGTTCCTGATTGACAGCTCTCAGGAATGTCATTCAACAAAGCCATCTGATACTAGCATCTCCAAGGACATCACAAATAGAAAAATAGTGTAGATTGTTGTTGCTGTTGTTTTTAAAAACGAGGCCAATTAATAACAGCTGAATAACTATCCCTCAGAATTCTGAACAGAGTGCTCAGGAGAGGAGTCTTCTTACAGGATTAGTGCTTAGTCCTCACACATGCAATACATGCATGAAGATTGTATTCTCTGAGGTACTTGCCTTTCTTTGTCCTCTCCAGAAATGTCTGTCCTTTTAACTACTCTTTATGTTTTACTCATAAATACAACAAATATACATTTAACTTTTCATATTTTTAAAAAGCTACTCCATCTCTGAGAAACAAATGTAAAACAGCCCTTTCCTTCTGAGGAAGAGAAATGATAAACCCTCTATTATGTCAAATATAAATACTAGGTGCTGTAACCAGAGTACGAAAACATCAGTGGAAGCCAAATGAGGATACTTCTAATTGTGCCTGGGCAGATGGGAGAAGGCTCTCCTAAAAGCCTCCACTCTTGCCTCATGCTGATCCATCACATATTCCAGTCTTCACCTTATTTAGCCGCTCAGCAGAATCACAGTGAACCAATTCCCTTCTTGTTGTGTATTTCTTTCTTGGCATCTATGACTCTGCACTCCTCCTGTTTTCCTCCTACTCTCAGTAATTCTTTGAAGATAGGCACAAAATCATTATATTTTAAACTCAGCCATCAGTTATTAGAGTTTCTCAAGGCATGGTCCTAAGTTCTCTCCTAATTCTGTTTATGCTTACAGTTTTATGATATTCTCATGTAGGAGGTGTGCATATTTAACTCAAGACCATTTAAACTTCAACCTCATATACCCAACTGCTTATTAATCCATAAACTTGAGAGCTCAAAAGTAGCTCAAACTCAAGATTTCCTAAACTGAAATCACAATGTCCCCCGGGGAAACCTGTATCTCCATCAGTTGCTGTTTCTCAATGGTACCACCATTCAATCAACTGCACAGCCAAGTAGCCATCTAGACCCCAAACTTCTCTCAACCTTTCCATTAGCTTGGGCAACAAGTTTTATTATTGCTACCACCAATACATCTTCATTTAGTCATCAAACAAGGTCCTTTTTGGTTTCCTTTCTTCCATCTTAATGGCCACAACTCTGAGTCAAGATATCATAATCTGTCACTTGCAATACTGAAATAGCATCCCAACTTATCTTAAGTCTCTCTGATTTATTCTTCACACTGGATAACTGGTGAATTATTTTTCTAAATGCAGTTAAGTTTATGTCACCCACTTATTTAAAGCTCTCTAAGGCCTTCACATTTCCTAAATTCTTAATAGGATGGTCTATGTCTATCTCTTCGGTCTTATCTGATACCACCCATTCTATTACAACTTTCACGATCAGCTCTTCTCTTTTGCAACATCCCAGTTGTACTTTGTTTATTTGTATCGTTATTTTATAGATAGTGTGTGCCTCTAGATCATAATCCCCATGAAGGTAGTAAATTCTTAATCACCTTTCAGTGCTTGCCACATAATAAGAGTTCAACAAATATTTGTTAAAAAAATTAATGAATCAATAACATTTCTGCATCTTTTTTTTTATTCTCTTCCTCCTTTTGCTGTTTTAATCCAAGTTCTTTTCTTGATCATCTTCTCTCTGAGTTCTCACCCAAGGAGAGCTCATCTACTACCATAAATTAGCTCTATATTTTAAGAAAAATAAACTGCTCTCTTGTCCATGTAAATTGTTTCTGTGTTTTTGCTAATACTGTTATCTTTTTAAAAATATATTTTATTAATTTTTTTCACAGAGAGGAAGGGAGAGGGACAGAAAGTTAGAAACATTGATGAGAGAGAAACATTAATCAGCTGCCTCCTGCACATTCCCTATGGAGTATGTGCCCATAACCAAGGTACATGTCATTGATTGGAATCAAACCTGGGACCCTTCAGTCTGCAGTCCAATGCTCTATCCACTGACCCAAACTGGTTAGGAAGAGTATATTATTATCTTAATCAGACTTTTCCTTCCTGTCCTCAAACACACATTCACACACACACACGCAACCACTTTTTCATCCACTAACATTACTGTTTTGTCAGTTAATCTCTAAAGACATATTCAACAT
Organism: Lasiurus borealis; assembly: GCA_004026805.1. Lineage (NCBI taxonomy): Eukaryota > Metazoa > Chordata > Mammalia > Chiroptera > Vespertilionidae > Lasiurus > Lasiurus borealis. Next base: position 8,735 of record PVJN01010257.1, read on the forward strand.
AAATTCTTTCTTAATTTCCACAAATATGTAGTTATTCTTTCTCTTAAGAATTCTCAAGGCACTTGCCTCCTGTATATTGTCAAAAAATGCTCTGTACAGTTGTTATTGGTATATTTGTCCTTTTTCTTTATCAAACTATAAGTTCCTTTAGCAAAAAAGAATTTAAAGGTATTTGTTGTATTGAAATAATTATTGATCTTGTGATTTGATTATAGAACAATAAATCACTCACACATAGGTGATAATTTATTTCTTCAATGTCCTTCATTATTCTCTTGTTGACTTTTTCTAAAATCGGGAACCATTACTATCAAATTGTTCCGCTGTAGACTTAATCTAAATTCTTTATCCTGAAGTTCATCTCTTATTTTAATCTTGCTGGAAATGAAGAGCAGCTTGATAATGTTATTCATATTATAATGAACCCCAAAGAGTTGAAAATTTATTAACCCTCCTCTTAATCTTATTTTGATTCCATATTCTCAAGCTAAATTACCTAATGTTTTTATCTTCTGAGAACATGCACAATTTACACTGTGCTCATGCAACTAGACATTTCTATTGATTCTGAAAACATTTTCCCTAATCATAGGCTTGGCTTAATTTATGACATTATTTTGTACAAAGTGTAGATAGTAAGGGTTTTGCCTGGCTTCCTGTAGTTCTTTGACATTTCCTGGTGTTTTAGTGAGTAAGCACAATTTGGCTAATATGAAAACATAATGAACTGTATTTATCCAGAGTCTGAGAGCCTAGTCTAGTCTTTAGGACTCCATGCTACTGTAGACAAGTATAAAAGTTGCTGAAAGTAATTTAGTCCTTGTCACCCCAATCTAATGCTCTGAAAGAGGCCACCCACTCTATACTTCTTGATGTAGAATCAATATCTAAGAGAAAACATACTATAAGTATAAAATACTTTCAGAAAATAATTTATGCTAATTGACATGGGGCTACACAAATTGAAAGCTACCTATGAAAAGCATTGATTATTTTAGAATTAGTTTACTGCTCATGTGAAACAATACCTTGAAAGCAGACATCAAAGAACACTGACTATGAGTTGATCAGGAGAAGCAGCAAAATCCAGAGATAGGAATACATGGTTGGGTATTGGAAACTGACAGAAAGTGAGCCCTGTACTACTTCACTACATGCCTATTTAACTAGGCACTGAAACGAGGCTTCAATCCTCATCTCTTCCCATCCCCTTCCAATCTTGCCTAACACATGATGCTAAGGAGCTTACATTAAAAAATACATATTTTTAAAGAATAGGTATAAAGAGAATCTCTAGCAAGCTGACTTGAACAAATAGAAGTTTACTGCGTTGAATCACTTCTCTCTTAAAATGAATATGTTGATGAAAGTGGTTTGCCATTATGAGCTTAACATTTTTCCTGGAAAAATAAAAACATTTCCTAACAGGAAAGAACCATAAGTTCAGTTCTGAATTTTAGGACTATTGTATTTTTTTAACATTCACCTAAAGATATGTTTTTTTAATGTATTTTTATTGATTTCAGGAAGGGAGAGGGAGACAGAGAAAATAAGATGGAGATAAACATTGATGTGAATAACATCAATCAGTTGCCTCCCATTCATACCCTGACCAGCAAATGAATGTGCAAACTTTTGGTGTACAGAAAGACACTCTAACCAACTGAACCACCTAGACAGGGCGGACATCTTGTATTTTTTGAAGGTATCATCTAGTAATTCTCCTTCCTTCCTAAATTCTGGCATGGAAGTGCCCAGGACCTTCCTAATTTGACTAAGGTCATTGTACCAGGAGGTGCTATAGTTCTTTTTAGAAATAAAAAGCTATTGTTACAGATAATAAAGAATCAAAATAAATCTTCAATGACCTATTGAGTGGACATGAGCGTTGACAATATGGTGGGGTAGAATAGAATTAAATGACCTATAACCAGTAAGAACATGTTGAAAATAGTCTCTAAGGAGTCTACAAAGTTAGATTGTATTGTGCATACCTCACAGTGTGCCAATATGACCTATTGGGTCACAGGGGATATTTATTTTAAAATTGTATATTGTTTACATTTTATAACATAGATAATATATTAATACAATAGAATATATGTATTAATGGCACATGAGCTACACACACACACACACACACACACACACACACACACACATTTTTTACCAATAGCATTCTTATAACCAAATATTTGAAATAATCTGCTCAGAAAATTTAGTATCCAGGGAAATAAAAGTTAGTATCAAAGTTGTTACTAATGCTTGATTTAGGGAATCAATAACTACTTGTCATTGAATAAACCAATGAGAACAGCAATGTAACAGATCCAAGAAATGGGGAAATAATCAAAATACTGTTAATGATGTCCCCAGGCCAAAAGGAATAGAAATTAAAATAAAACAAAATGTTCATCATCCTCTTTTCACTGGACTTAGATATTACCACACATTCCCTTGAAAACAGGAACCCATTTTCAGACATATTATTTACACATTATAAGAGTAGGGAAGAAAGGCTACAGTTTTTTCATTTCCCTCCCCATATAATTTTTATTAAAAATGGCAGGCACTTCTATATATTTCAACGTGAAAACATGTACTGTACAAAAAAAATGAGAGTGGAAATAAGTTGAGCTCATTCCAACTGCAATTTCATTTTCTTAAGAATAAACTTTCTTTCTTTGTAATAGCAGCTTAATGATTTCACAGGGTCATCCAAAAGTCAGTATGCTTTGAAAGTATTTCTCCAAAATAAAATACAATATATAAAAGTTATGGAAGTAAAGAATAAATATGTATATTGTTAAACTTATTTTTAGATAATAGGCATAAGTGTAATTATAATTTTATTAAATTAAGCATTTTAATATATTGGTATTATACTTTGGCATATCTGGAATATATTCTCTAATAACAAATAATTATTATCTCTCATCTATTTCAGCAATACTAGTATATAAGTGTATCTTTATTTCAATTTTTAAGATGCTTTGAAATTTACATTAGTCATTTTTAAATTAAATCAGTTAATTTTTTCACAACCAATATTTTTAAATTAGAATAGAATAGAAAATATAGGTATACATTGCATGGAATATAATTTTGCAAAAATAATGTTTTAGCTATAGGTGCAAATACATGTTTGAGTATTTGTATGTGTACTGCATTACAATGTAAAATGAACTCATTTCTGGGGGGTAGAATAAAAAATTCTGAAAGTCAAAAAAGTAAAATAAAAATATTTTTTTTCATCTTTTATTTGTACAGAAAAAAGAATACTAGTCATTCTTTGAAACTAGAGAGAAATTAAGGTACTTGAAATCTAAGGAAACAATGTATGTTAGAGGTCAATTTTCCTATGCAATCAACTTTTAAAATGCAGCTGCCTGGAAAATGCTCAGTTTTGTTTTGTTTTTCTAAAATTGCTACCAGTGAGAAATCTAAAATTCAGATGCTGAGATAGTGCATTAAATGCCTCTCTTTGTCCAAAAGTTGATCTACCTGTTGGGTCTGACAAATAAAAATGGTAATTAATCTGAGAGAAAGACTCCATCTGGACAGTCTTTTTCCGTGCTATTCAAGTTATTCTGAACACAGAGAGACACCACAGGACCAAGCACAAAATGCTTTAGAATTGTGTCCTATGAGGAAAAGAAAGGAGATGACCTGACAGCCTGCAGAAACAAAAGATTTTTTTTAAGTTTTCAGTCATCTAAATCAGAAAGCAACTTTTGAGGCTTAACTAAACAGGCAAAAATTTTTTCTTTGCAAAATGATGGTAACAAGTGATTAGACAGTCTCACTGCTAGCAAAGGAGGAAATGTATAACACTTTCAGATTAATGCCCTCAGAACAATATTTTTAAGTGGTACCTAATACTATTTAATAGCCATCAAATAATCCACTTTGCTTTTAAAAAGGCAGAAATGAAATAGGCCATCAAAATCTAGAGGTACCTGGAAGCTCATTAGAATGCATTTCAGCCCAATTTCATGTATTCCAGCAGCCAACCTCCAGCCTCAGCCTGAGCAGTTTCTATTTTTAACCCACAAATAGGTTGTCATTTCCACTTTCATTGTAAATGATAGAAGATGAAGCTGTGATTTATTTGGTAGAGAATAGAAAATTGTTGTTGCAGACAGGCTGCATCAAAGAAACCGTTCAGATGGCCTGCATTCTGGGAGGCAGCTTGGCTGACTGTCAGGTGGCAAGGAACATGGAAATAAAGGTGGAGTAATTCTCCTTAAGTAGTGGAACAGTACAAAGATATCAAACGTTTTCTTCTTCTTTCATGATCCTACTTTTACATGAAATTTTTTGCTGAAGGATTTAGATACCAAGAACATGAAGTAATCTCCATTTCACTATAAAACTAAATAATAATTCCTTGTTCACAACATTTTGTGAATACTTATCCTGAGTGGAAACCAGCAAATTACAATTCAGTTTAACAATATATGTTAACTGATGAATTTCTCCCTGAGCATCCAAAATTAGACCATAAATTAGTAAAGGCTGAGGTTCATATAGCAAGTCCAACAAGGACATTTTACTGTTGATGTGTGAGGATTTAAAAAGCTACAGAAGCCTTCTAAAACCTCTCAAGCCAAAGAGACAAAGTGATCCAATATTTTTAAGCTACATTCAACACACACATTACTGTTAGCAATTCCATACTTAGATTAGATCCAAATGAATGAATGGTTAAGTCAATTTGCATTTGATTCTGCCAGAAGGATACCTTGAAGGTGTTTAAAAGAAAAGCTAATTCAATCCCCACTGATGGTCAAACTGCACAAAGGTTTACTTAGCAGCAGCAAATTGATGCAATTCACTTGGCAAATATGAAGATAATTTAGAAAAGTGAAGCTTTAAAAAAAACATTGATCAACAAACACAAAATTGGAAAGTATTATTTTTTGAGAAACAAAATTATATATTCATAAAGTAGGGAATAGTTGATCAAATTTTCAGGAGGGGAAAAGTTAACAATCAAAGAAAACAGGAAGAAATGAGAAGAATGAAGTTCAGAAGCTTGAAGAGGCTGTGTCAGTGGTGACTCTGGAGGAAAGAGGATTTGTACAGGAAGAGCTGATGGAAATACAACAATTAGATTAGTGGTTGAGTAGAGAAACATAAGTGACACTGAGTGATCAATGATGTCTAAAGTGCTTGAGCTCAGAAAGATCTGTGGTCTTCTCAGCAAAAATGAAGTCACTGCGCAAATGTGGATTCTCAGGACAATAAATTGAGCTATCCCCTTTTGATATATTTAACTTTAATTGACAGAACATTAACTCCTTAATAACAAGTTTACATGAGGCTGACTTTTTAACTCTATCCATTTTTACACTGAGTTTCTTTCTGGTTTCTCATATTTTAAATTATGATTTTTTTAATAAAGAAAAATAATCTCTAATTTCTATGTCATATGGGAATTTTAAAAAAACAATTGGAGTTTCTCAGGAGTGGCCTTAAATCAGTTCCTTTGGCCTTGTATAACAAACACAGCAAGCACAACCAGTTAGAGCGTAGAAGGAGACACAGTCCCTTCATTTCTCTAGAAAGTGATATACCTTCTAGGGTATGTTGGTTAGTTATTAGCAGTAACCAAATGGAGAATTATATTGTCTCCCCAGGAAACTAATGGAAACAACCTCTGATATCTGTCTCTCTGAGTTTGTCTTGATGATATACATTCAAACACAAACAACATTAAGGGGCTGAAATTATCCTGATATTTCTGCATAATACAGTTAGTTAATAGGCACTAGTGGCTATAATGTAATTGGTAAACGCACCTTAATTACTGTATTTAGCTTTTTGTTCTTTGCAACATGCTATACAAACGAACTATCCAGAATTCCAAGGCCATTACATAGATGTCTACAGTTGAAATTCAGCTTGCCAGCCATTAGCACAAGCAGTTTGGACTTTTGCAATGTATGAAGGTCTCTACAGATGCCAACGAGTGAAATTTAAAAACAAACGACAAGCTGCGTAGTGCTGGCATCTTAAAGTTGGGATACATTTATCCTCCTTTTTTATTTCCTTAAGAGATAATGCACCAGATTTCAAGGAGACAAATGACTGTTGAGCAGGCATAAGATTGCAAGTTATCTTACAGTGTTATTTTTCCCTGAAATAAAATATTATTACTACCCAGATAATTTTTTAATTTTAAAATGAATCACGTATTTCATTAGGATAATCTAATATTCCCTGAATTAAGAAAAAGTCTGCTTAATTAGCTACACATTTAATAGAAAAATGAGAGAAAGAATAACTTTTCTGGTGATTTCACAGAAATTAAGTTATTCAAAGAACATCACTGTTGAAAAGGTCGTTGGTGTATAAGTAGTATAATGTTCATAGAGTGTCATATTTAATTTATCTTCTATAAAATAACTTTTCTTGATAGATTTTGGGAAAGAAAACAGTACAAATGATGCTGAAGATTCTGGAGACACCATAAGAAATTATCAGAGTTCCAAAAAACACATTGAAGAGAAAAAAAGCAGATCTTCATCTTTCATCTCCTCCATTGATGATGAGCAAAAGCCTCTCTTCTCAGGAATAGTAGATTCCCTACCAGGCATAGGGAAAGCAACTGGACTCAGTTTTAAAGAAATAGTGCCCACATCAGGAAGAATTCACATAGATAAAAGAAGTCACTCTTGCAAAGGTAATCAAGATTCTTGGGAATCAGGTTGTCTGTCTTTGGTGCTCATCATAAAATGGCGATTTTTCACAAATAATGGTACTAACACATGTTTCTTTAATCCTTTGCTATTTCATAAAATACTTGCAAAGAGTTCAAATCTCAGATCATCTACACGCCGTTTGTACCATTCTGAAGTGTGGTAATTATTCCCAAGCATGAAAGGGGTTTATTTTGTTTGTTTTGTTTTTTTATGACCAGTCAGACTTAATGTAATGACATATAGAATCCTGATAGGCTTATAGCATGAAAGGCCAATGCAATAACACTACAATAGGTGCCAAAAAATCCTTTTTACTGGGAATTATGGGAAAATGAGTGAAAAATGCCTCTAAATAAAGTATGCTCTTGATCCAACTCATTTAAATACATTTACTTAACATCTCCACCAAAAGAAATACCAAAATATATGGGTTATGCTGCAGAAAATATGTATGAGAAGGGTAATAATGAATGCAAATTTGAGGCTAAAGGATGAGAAGTTCAAAAAAACTTTAGAACTATCACTTAGAAGAACAATTAACTTAGAGTAACCAGAGCTAGACCTACAGATCTTGTTAGATTTATTAAGTTTGTGCAAGAATAGGTGTGGTTAAGATTACTTGGGTTCCATTCATAACTCTGTCACTTGTTCCCATTAAGACTTAAGATAAGTGACTGACAGGCCCCACTAAGACAGTTTGCACATCTTTAAAGCAGGAATAATATTTTCTAAGTAACTAATTGTTAACAAGATGACAAGCATAAATTATCTATTCTGAAATACAATCCCCAATTAGGTTTAGTATTTTCTCACGGGTTTTATTTTTCTAACCCTTTAATCATTGAATATATCCCTGCATATATAAAAATATCAAAGGCATAGCAAAAAGTCAAAAGAATATAACAGGAAATAAGGTAAAAATGGGATGTTCTCAGGCTGGCAGGATAGCAAAATTATGGGTCAAAATAAATATTATCTATCAGTGTCACCATTATTTGACAACAAAAGTCTTATTGAATTTCAGATGTTTAGGCTTTACATTTTTCCACAGCTATTTTCCCTATCTTATCAAATCAGCTTTTGTCACGACCCCACATTGAAGTAAGCTAAGAATATGTTCTCTGGACACTCTAAAATCTTGATGAAGTGGATGAAAATAGTACCTCATTTATCACAGAGGAAGAATGGGATATTAGATGTCATTACCAAATGCCCCATTTTAGTTATTTCTGAAAACGAATTTTGGGAAGTGCTAAAAAGAGAAAAAGGTTGTATTGTGGAAGTCAAAAGTTCTGAAGAGCTTGCTGAACCATCTCTACTATCTCCAAAAGTCAGCCTAATGTGGGCCTGACACTTTTTAAGAACAGTGTTTTGAATTTTACCACTTGATATTGAACCTTAAATGACAAGTTATTGAAGATATATTTAGGGATTTTATTCAACTTTATAATACTTCTGTTGACAGTGAATTCTCATGCCCTTCATCTTATGTTTTTCTTTGCCACTTCTTCCAATTATTTTTAATTATTCTACATGCACAATAAAATAGTATTCCAACAAATAATTTTAATATCTCTAAATTTTTAATTTTCAAAAATGTATAATGTAATCTTTATTCAAATAGTAAATAACCACTTTGAAAATGCATAGCTAAATATGCATGTCAATTGAACAAATGCAATTGATGCCATATAACATCAGTGTGACACATAGTTAACCTGGTTAATTAATATGATTAACAAATAAAGAATTATTAAACCACTACAAATTTCATTCCCTAATGATTATTTAAGGTGAAGTAATATGGGATGTTTGAGAATTTGAATAACATGTAAAGTGCACCTATAACTACTGCAGTTTGAATCACTAACTCCCTACAATTTTTAGATTTTTCATTAGCAAAGCACCTTTCAGGAAAAACTAAAAAGAAACAAACAAGTAGAAAACAAAATGGACTCTGATCATACTTAGATTGAGGTCAAAAGTTGACTCAAGGAAAATTGTGTATCCAGAGAAAAGTGTAAGTTTACTTCCTGTTTATCCATTTCTAGGAATGTGTCTTGCAACTATAGCAACATTTTCCAAGGCAACGGAGTGCAGATATTTTTTTGAGCTATATTTAGAAAGATGTTCATTTTTATTAAGACCCTAAGCAGGATTTCCCTTTTGAACTCCTTTTTTAAATATTGCTGCTAAAACAGGCACGCCATACATATCTAGATTTTAATAAAAGAGTACATTATAATTAAGGAAGCCTCTAAGTTTACATTTTATTTGCTTCTTCTAAGTGACATAATCAGTTTTTTTTTCTTTGAGCACTGAAGAAAAAACATAATCCTGCATAATTTATTCCATGTGATCCACCATTGTTCTTTAAATATCAATTTATTATATATAACTTAAGAATGATTGACCTAAGCATAGGTAGAAATTCTGTACACTTGCTCAGCACAAAACTTCTGAGCAAAATATGTAACTTCATTCTATCAGTTTTTATTATCTTTTTTAAAAATCCCTACATTAACCAGCTAGCAAGCAGCTACACAGGAACAAATATTAACCTCTCCAGACCATTAATATATGTGTTGTGAATGTCTGTTTGGCATTGCTGTTTCAAAATTGAATATCTAGTGCACTGGACATTAGATCTTTGTTTTTTATTTTAAATAGTGACATATCTGAGAAAAGTCATACTTCTCACTGAAAATCTGCTGATATCTTAGTTGAAACTCCAGGAATTTCATTTTTTTTAATATATTTTTATTGATTTCAAAGAGGAAGGAAAAGGGAGAGAGAGAGAGAAACAGCAATGATGAGAGAAAATCATTGATCAGCCGCCTCCTGCACACCCCCTTTTGGGGATTTAGCCTGCAATCCAGGCATGTGCTCTGACCAAGAATCAAACCATGACCTCCTGGTTTATAGCTTGACACAACTACTGAGCCATACCAGCTGGAGAGGAATTTTATATTTTTATGCTTATTTTCATTTTGTGGAGTTCAGTAAATTATACACTGTTGCTTTTAAAAACAAAACAAGACACCAGGATCCCATAGGCTAAGGAAGCCTTAATCATGAAAAACCATTCTGGAATTCACAGCATGCTCTCTGAGGTCTGCTACCTATTTCAATAACCTGAGATTTTTCCAATGCTGTCTTGAGTATACTAATCCCTTTGTTATAGCTTCAGCCAACAGAAGCAGAAATTGTAGGAAATTGTAGGCACCTTGTTAGAGAAAGTTCTGTGTATTTAGTAATAAAAGGTTAGTGATAGAAAAACCATAAAAGAAAGAATATAAGCCTTTTGTCTGCTACTTGGAGAAAGGGTATGCTTTTGAGCTATCTGACTGCGCTTTGGAGAAACTGTAAGAAAGGAAGGAATTTTGTGAAGTCCTACACATTCTGTTCCCTATTTCTAAAATTATAGCTAATCCTCACCAAATCAGTTACTTTTCATCTATTTTTTAATCAGCCAAGGATATAAATTCCTTAACTTGACATAACTTATGCAGAGTTTAATCATAGTTCTCTGTCAAAAAAAAAGTCTATAAAACCAAAATTACAACCTCTAATTCAAATCTGTTGCAATGTGAAAATTAAAACCTGCTTTAGATCATCTCTCCTATCAGTTCTCCATGTGAGGAGGAAATGTCACTCTTTCTTTACTCATAAAATGAACTCCCAATTCCACTAGTATTTTTTTCATGAGTTTTATTTTCTATCTTTTTTTAAAATATATTTTTATTGATTTCAGATAGGAAAAGAGAGAGATAGAAACATCAATGATGAGAGGGAAGCATGGATCAGTTGTCTCCTGCACAGCCTCTACTGGGGATCGAGCCCACAACCCAAGCATGTGTCCCTGACTGGAATCTAACCTGGATCCTTTAGTTCACAGGCTGACACTCTATCCACTGAGCCAAACCATCTGGGCTATTTTCTAACATTTTAATCATTTTAAGCTTTCTCTAAGGTATGTAAAATGTAGAGGGTAAGAAAGCAGAGCAAAAGTCATCAAAAGCAAAAAATTAGGAAAAAAGATATGTGTTCTTAGATATCGACAACTTTCAAGTACAGATTATAGAAGAAACAATAAATTAAAAGAAATTCAGAAAACAAATTTCTGTATCAAAAATGCTCAAAACTTTGATAAACTGGATTTCTCAGGATCAGGGCCTATGTCTTCTTTGTCTTTAATTACATTGCATTCAGCAGAATGGCACATAACACACACACACAGAACATTTGAAAAGAGAATATGAATAGATTGGCCATATGTGTTCAAGTTTAGTAACATAAAAATATTCTAAATACAAGACACAGAAAACCTATTGGAAGTTGATGTGATCTTTAAGGGATAGTGCAGAAGGAGCCACCAGGAGACAGTGAAACTTAAGAGTGTCATGGGAACATGTTACTTAATGTTCCCAACATTTATGGCTCACTGTTTCTTGCCTTGACATTGAGTAGGGTCGGCCTAAAGGAATCCCCCTGATTATCTACTCTTGCCGATGGTTCCTCTCTTGGGCCCACTCTGAATCGTGAAGTGTGTAAACTGTCCTATGGGAATGAGCCCTAAAATCTTAGACCCAAGTGTGAAGCACTACAAACAAATGATGCTGTTTCTTCCCAAACATAAAAACACAAAAATCACTGCTCTCCAATCAGCTTTGGGTTGGCCATCCCTGTTTACTCTTAACACAAACAGAAGACAAAGTTGTATTTAAGATTCAAAACTGGCTACCTGTTTTTAATCATCTGGACATGGATGAGAGGGGTGGCAAGCAGGGTCAGGTGAGCTAGCAATTGGTTGTGGACCTGGCGAGGTCCCTGAGTCACTCTGGGTCTCTGTCTTTAAGATCCCTTACTGCTTGTATTGTGGGTATCTCTGTATTACCAGTGCCAATGGGCATAGCAAGAAGTTGACATCCATCTTGCTATTTCCCACAGATATCTCTGCCACTAGAAGCTGGGAGCAAGAAAATGCCCAGACTCAGGTCGATGAATCTAGTCATTCAGCACCTCAGCAAACTGCCTGGGGGATCTCTGAAACCGAAAGTGACCTCACTTATGGGGAAGTAGAGCAAAGATTGGATTTGCTTCAAGAACAACTCAACAGGTATAAGCAATGTCAGGGCAAAGGGGATATAAACCAAGCCCTTTATTGGGTCTAGCTTTACTCCTTGTAAGTAGCAATTCCTTGTACCACAATCACATATTTTTTTTTCTACATTTACTGATTTAAAATAAGACTAGAAGTTGACAAATTATTAATCTGTGTTGCAAAGAGCATTTATTTAGAACACTCCAAACTTCGGGCAGCGTAAATCCTACTTTTTCGTTACCTGCCATAAAATTAGTATATCACACCAACTGCCTAAGGAAATGTTTCATATTTATCTTATTGACAAATACCCTTCCTCTTTTAACCCTTCTTTTATACTTTTTGGTTGTTTCCGGTAACTTGGTTATGTTTAAAATGTGATTGAATTGAAAATCTCACAGAGTTGAAGCCCATATCCCTTCCATTTTTCTTCAATCTTTGATCTATACTTTTTTTTTTAAATCGGGGATTAAGTTTGGGGAAGGATGGAAACTCTTTAACACAAATCTAAATGGATTTTTAAAATTAAACTGGTCAATAAGACTCAGGAAAAAAATGAATAAATGAGTATGATATAGCTACTGTAGTTGTGGTTCATGTGGGACTTTATACTGATTTAAAAGTAGAGCCCAGGTACATCGCCAGGCAAGGTATTCTAGGGGTCACAAACGGAAAATTTCATGAGTCAAACACAGTGTTATCAGGGAGACGAGGAGACCTCATTTCTTGGCATCTTGAAGAAAAGATTTCAATCAAAAGACAAACCGTAGCAAAGTAAGAATTTATTAGCCACCCCAAAAATATACTTAAGACAGTGAAACAAGGAAGGGCATAGAAGGAGTAACAGTAGAGGCTAGGCTGGGCTGCTTTGGCTCACTGTGAAGTCTGAGAAAAGAGGTCCTTGGAGACAGGTGGAGAGGTTAGACCAGGACAAGCTACCACTGCCTATTGTTCCCTTGGTTGCAAGGGTGGGGATTGTCCTGCCCTTGGGCAGTATAAGGCCTGTGAAATAATTTGGTTTGGCCCTTCCAAGGCATTAGGATTGAGTTAATTAAATGTTTAACCAAATATAGCAGGATAATGTTTAAGTTGATAATTTCATGTGGCCTATGATTGATGTTATAAATATGAAAATGGCCTTGGCAGGAAAAAGTTTCCTCATCCCTGCCTTAGAGGAAAGAGTGGGGAAAGATGGCATAAGCATGCTCCCCTAGGGGAGAGCAAGCCCCAGGCCCTTCATTCTGAGCATATGTATCTCTCTTTTGCAGGTGGAAATCTTAAGGGAGGGGGCTGGGGATAAGGAGAAGAGATCAACCAAAGGACTTGTATGCATGCATATAAGCCTAACTAATGGACACAGACAACAGGAGGGGTGAGGGCAAACGTAGGGGGAACACATATGTAACACCTTAATAAATAAAGAAATAAAATAAAATTAAAAAATCTTAAGGGAGTCCTCAGTAAAATATTCATTAGCTTTCAAGTGTGCTTTTTCAGGGTCTCCACTAATTGGTTGGTGCCAAGACAGGGGTGTCATTAGTCAGTGTAGCTGGTCTTAAGGCAGCCATGGCATCACTTGTCTGGTTTTGCTGCTTTTCTGAGCCTGGAGCTGAAATACAACCGAGGCCTAGATATTATCTTTAGGGAGGAAGATAACATGCTGGACTCTAAACCGCATGACTAGCTATCTGAAAAGTCAGAGGGTCCATATTGCATGACCAGCAATATGCTGGGGAGGAAAGGTTATTCTGGGGCCGAGGTTCTTGTTTTCCAAGTTTTGCCCCATGCAAGGCATCCAGGGCTTTCTGCCCTAGTGAGTTTCTGCACCTGGCCCATTGTCCTGGCTCTGCTCATCTCTGTCTAACTGCCCATATCAAGATTTACTAAAGCAATTTAAAACACACAATGAGAGATGAGAAGAGCCAGATGCAGTAATTAACATATTTCTATGAAGCGCAAGCACAATACCTGTATCCTAATTTACCCAATGTTCCCATCTGTCACATCAGCCTTCTCAGCTGATGGTGTGATTACTAGGCCCAGAGTTGAAGTTTGCACAGAGGCGTTCTACAGACGAAAAAAAAAAAAATCCCCTGTGCCAGTGGCACACACTTGCTCTATCACAGGGATATAAGGCCAAGTGTCTTACATGTAATTAGCCTGCTGAACAGCAAACTGTTTATAGTCCTTTTGTAGGCAAAGCATATGTGAAGTCAGAATGAACTATACTTTGCATTTTGGGGGTGGAAATGTCTGCCCAGAGGTGACATGAACATAATTTGTTCTTTCCATCTTTTTCTATGTATCAGCTATACTCTGCTTTGCTGTATCAGATTTCTGTTCTATTTTTGACATATCTACAGGTTACTTGCATAATGTCTATATTTAATACATTTATGAATTTTGCCCATGTCTAATTGCTACTTACTTATACATTAACTATAAAACATCCTTTAAGTTTTGCCTCTGCTACATATATTACTTGCTTACTTATTATCTGATTAGTATTTTTTACATGTTTTATCCATTCTGTTTGTTGTTTGCATTGCTTTTTAAAAGTTTTTTTATCAAACAGTTTCAAACATTATAGTAAATACATTAAATTGTGTGTGCACACCCATACACATTACCATAAAATTGAATTGATTTTAAAATTTCCTGAGGTCCATATCTCATCCCAAAATGTCAAATTAAATTTTTGTAAATTAAAATGTACCTGAGAAAATTAAAAAATATTATCATTTACTTAGTCAGTAATTCCTAATTAAAGTGTAAGAACTTATCATAATAATTTTTATTGGCTAGAAAAGCATATTTAGTTACTTAATACATTTGTGTTTTTCTCTCCCTGCTATATGTGCCAAGTCACTTTGATATTTCATCTATAAAATATGTAAGATTATGTAACATATGATACAGAATTGATGTGTGTGGCATGAACTTAAACATCTATTCTTGTGACTGAGAGAAAATAACTGCCCATTTCTTTACTGCCAAGACACAAGTATATATTCAATTTGTTTAGTAAATTAAAAAGTGGGTGAATAAAAGGATGAATGACAGAGCTAGCAGTGAGTTCTTTAGCATAATACTTGAAAAGTACTTGTAATTAAATTATACTAAAGTAATAATAACTCTTCTACTTAACTGCTTACATGGTGACTAGGTCAAGTCATTTAAATCTCTTCAGTTTCTCTGACTCTATCTGCAATGCTATTGTAAAGACTAAGGTAGTACATGTGCAAACCATATTTGTTATACAAAATAAAAGGTGCAGTACTTGCTCTTAGGCAAAATTTGATTAACAATGGCTTTCAGTTCTATTATTGCTATACATGTAATTCTGTGTTTCTTGATTTGACCTTTCTTCAGAACTAAAGTTGATAGGTCACCTTTGTTGCCTTACCATGTGTACCAACTGTTGCAGTTAGCATTGTCAAAGATTATTGAAAACATTTGTTTTTAATATATCTCAGGGCTGAAAGCATAAAACTTTGAGGATAATATATCTAAGATCCATTGGGTTTGCAACTGCCATCCTAGTTTATAAAAGAGAACCATGCAAATTGATTGTACCTCTGTTACACCCACAAGCCATGCCCACCAGCCAATCAGAAGCAAGTATGCAAATTAATCCAACAAATATGGCAGCAGCCTTGGAGCTGGAGCAGGCAGGAAGCTTGGGTTGTCCCCAATGATGCAAGAAGCCAAGCTTCCCACATGGCCTAGTCTGCCCTCTGCTCAAGGCTACAAAGCTTCAATATTAGAAGATAAATAAATCCCAGATACCAGGGCCTCCACTTGGGTCACTGGGGGGCATGGCTGGTCTACAAACCACCATAGGCCTCTCACCCAGGCCATCACATGCCCCAAGAGAACCTCCACACTGATCCAGGACATCTTTCAGGGCAAACTAGCCAGCTCCCACCTATGCACCAGACCTCTATCCTATCAAATAAAATATGCAAATTGACAACCACTCCAACATACAAGATGGCTGCCCCCATGTGATCAAAGATGGCTGCCCCCATGTGGGCACAAGATGGCCACCACAAGATGGCCAGCAGGAGAAGGAAGTTGGGAGGAATCAGGCCTGCAAAGGAGGGAAGTTAGGGGTGATCAAGCCTGCAGAGGAGGGCAGTTAGCAGTGGGCAGTTAGGGGTGATCAGGCTGGCAGAGGAGGGAAGGGGGGAGGCAAGCCTGCAGGGGAGCGCAGTTAGGGGTAATCAGGCTGGCAGGAAAGCAGTTAGGCATCAATCAGGCAGGCAGGGGTGTAGTTAAGGGGTGATCAGGCTGGCAGGCAGAAGTGGTTAGGGGTAATCAGGAAGGCAGGCAGGCAGGTAAGCAGTTGGGGTCCAAGAGTCCTGGATTGTGAGAGGAATGTCCGACTGCCCATTTAGGCCAGATCCCAGTTAGGTCTAAACAGACAATCAGACATCCCTCAAGGTGTCCCAGATTGGAGAGGGTGCAGGCTGGGCTGAGAGACACATACCCCATGCACAAATTTCATACACTGGGTCTCTAGTTAGAATAATAATAATTGTTATTTTATTATACTATAATAATTATTATTATTACTATTATTAGTTATTAGAAACTTTTCCACAGCCAAAGAACAATTAAGTCTGTTTTGATATATTCCCAGCACCTGTATATCCTTAGACATATTTTTTTTCCTTTCACTAACGTCTATTTCTGAATATTTTCACAAATACTTTATTGCCTAACTCAGCTTAGCCCCTTTGAAACCTAAAACATAAAATCCAAAATATTACATTTTTACTACACTGCTATCTCCAACATCTCTTTCCTCCACTTTACTTTAGAAGGCAAAAGCAATTTTGCAGAGGGCAACCCAATTCGGTCTTTAACTTTGTGAGGTGAGAATCCTGGGGCACTTTTGAGAGTTGGGTGTATCCCACTTAGCTTCAGCATTCTGTTCAAATGTAGAACCATGAATTTCTACCCCTATTTGTCTCATCTAAATGAACATATTAAAAACATAATGCAATGAAAGCAAGCTTAAATGTTCTATCTTCAATTGTCCTTGTTGCTGTTGCTTTTCTGCTTTAATTGCCAATTAAACTATATTTGTGGTAAAGGTTCATATAAGAAATGTTCTTATCCTATCTAATAAAACAGTAATATGCAAATTGACTGTATCTCTGCTACATCCACAAGCCATACCCACCAGCCAATCAGAGTGAGTATGCAAATTAACTCAACCAAGATGGCTACAGCCACAGACAGAACAGGAGGTTGACTTGGGTTGCCCCTGGCAATGGAAGAAGCCAAGCTTTTCCCAAACCCTGGCTGTTGCTTAAGGCAACAAAGTTTCAATGGCTGTGCCAGCAGAAGGCTTGGCTCTGCTCCAGGCTACAAAGTTTCAATTGTAGAAGATAAATAAATCCCAGATACCAGGGCCTCTGCTTGGGTTGCCAGGGGCGTGGCCAGCCTGCAAACCATCACAGGCCCCTCGCCCAGGCCACCCCATGCCCCAAAGTAACACCCACCCTGATTCAGGACACCCTTCAAGGCAAACCAATTGGCCTCCACCTGTATACCAGGCCTCTATCCTATCTAATAAAAGAGTAATATTCAGATTGATTGACCATCACTCCAATGCACAAGATGACTGCCCCCGTGTGGTCAAAAGATCTTGCCCCCATGTAGACACACGATGGCCACCACAGGAAGAAAGGCTAGCAAGGGAGGGCAGTTGACAGGAACCAGGCTTGCAAGGGAGGGCAGTTGGGGAAGGCCAGGCCCACAGAGGTGGGAAGTTGGAGGCGACCGGGCCTGCAGGGAAGGGCAATTGGGGGGGACCCAGGCCTACAGAGGAAAACAGTTAGGGGTGACCAGGCCTGTGGGGGAGGTCAGTTAGGGGTGACCAGGCTCACAGGGAAATGCAGTTAGAGGCAAACAAGCTGGCAGGGGAGCAGTTAGCCATCAATCAAGCTGTCAGGGGAGTGGTTAGGGGTGATCAGGATGGCAGGCAGAAATGGTTAGGGGCAATCAGAAAGACAGTCAAGTGAACAGTTGGAAGCTAGCAGTCCTGGATTGTGAGAGGGATGTCCGACTGCCCATTTAGGCCTGATCCTATGTGAATTTGGCCTAAATGGATAGTTGGACATCCCTCAAGAGGTCCCAGATTGGAGAGGGAGCAGGCTGGTCTGAAGGACAAACCACACCCCCCACCCCGTGCATGAATTTCATGCACCGGGCCTCTAGTATACTTATATATTATGTCTATAGATAAGCTACATATTTATCATTAACACTTGATCCTAAAGTAGTGCTTCTCAAACTTTAATGTGCATGTAAAACACCCAAGGATCATTTTAAAATGCAGATTCTAAGTCAGTAGTTCTGGAAATTCACATTCTAACTCCCAGCTTTGACCATATTTTGAATGGGGAGGCCCTAGAGAGTAAAGCTTTTAGTAATGATTCTACCCCTTGCAGAACACCCAGAGCAATTTATCTGTTGCCTTCATTATAGTATTGAGCACTTGCACCACCTACTATTATGGCTTTTTATGCCCTCCCTTCATTTTTCCCTCCTAGGTAGTCAGCTCCAGTAGGCACCCCAGATCAGAGTCCTTTTTCTTTTTTCATCATGTCCTTTCTACTCCTTCCTCCTTAATACAGTGTCTGATGCATTGTGAGCCCTTGAATAAGCGAATGAAAACATTCATTTTACACAGCAGTGCAGCTTTGCTGATGTAGGGAAAGAAAAATAATGTTCCCTCTACTCGGAGTTCTTAGCTGAGACCCCTATAATAAAATACAAGTTAACAAGGGAGAAACAAACATATGTTTCGTAACAAGTATACCTCATGCGTATTTTGGAAATATCCAGGAAAAATTAGTAACTTCCAAGGTGGCTTAGAATTTAACATTAAATACCATTTTAAAATAGAGCAAGGGGAAAGGGGATGTAGGCCTCTTAGAGGAGAGTAAATCCTTTTTAGGAAAGATGAATAGACCACTAGGAAAAGAGGTGGGAGGTATCTCCAGTTGGTGACAAAGCTTGTCTGGGTGTGGAACTTCTAGCCTCCTCTCCTGTGACAAGAGTCAATCTTCCCTGGTAGCTAAAACTCACAGGGAGAGGATTCCTGACAAGTGAATTCATCTGAGGGAATCTGCTTTTAGGCAGATAATGGGGCTTCAGAGAAAGCCTCTCCCTGCATGTGCTGTTTTTCAAGTGCCTGCAGCTCAAAATAATCAATATGGCAAAGTGCATATTTTGGGGTGGCATATTATGGTTCGCTTCACTGACCAAAAAAGTTTTAAACTGGGCTGTTCTTTTCAGTTTTAAAGGCCAAGCTGGACTTTCAAAAATTGTTGTTACTCCTCCTGAGTGAAGCAGATTATATTGTCTCAGTAGAAGAATCTTTTCCAATGAAGCAGTAGACCCTAGATATAAGACATGAAAATATAATCCATGCATAGTAAAGAAACTCCACATTCCAATAAGAGTTTTTCCTTAGAGGATTGATTCAAATAGATAGAACCCATAGTATAGAGATGTTGTTTCTGAGACCAGAGCTGTTTAACAAAGGTTTCACATGACTCAGAAATGTTACCATAATTTTTGACTATCGGGGCTTGACTCCTTATTGGTGAAGCTTCTAACGCATGCTCCATTTCCAAATCCTTTTAAATTTAATGTAATAAGCATGTGTAAGCCACTTGGTAAATATTAAATGTTATTAGTGATTGGACAAATTTGTACAGAAATATTTACAATGAAGACTGAATGCAAAATCTTCTTAGGAGGCTCAGAAGAGAGAGAAATTAATTCTGAGTGAGTCAGATAAGGGAAGGTTTTTGGTTACAGATTAAATTTGAGCTGGACCTGGAGGTGTGAAAACAAAATGATGTACAACAATAAAATAACTAGTCCACCCAATTTAGTTGACACCGTAAAAAAATTAAATCAATCCTGTAGATAACAAGTAGATAAATAAACTAGTTGATGGATCAATTTATCTTTTTTTCAATGTGAGCTTTTGTCATTTACAAGGCAAAATCATGTATAATTTATAGCTATTGTTTTAGAAGACAATAAGCTATATATTCTATATTTGGTATAGAATAATGTTTCTCAGAAGAAAGATTCGCAGTATCAATTAATATTAAGAGTTAAAAAGAAACAATATTTTCTCATGTTTTCCAGGTTTATTCTGTTCTCTTTCAAATCAAAGGCTAAGTTCTCTTCAATAAATATAGAATGTATATAATTGAACAAAATTAGTTTTATGATTTTAATGTTTTTGGTAAGATTTAGCTTTCCTTTGCATTTTTCATTTAGAGGCAAGTTAGTAAAGAGTTAAGAGAATTGAGTTGGCTAAAGAGGCATATGGTCCAAATTTTCTGTTCTTATGCCCACATAATTCCTTTTTATAAAAAGGTGTTAACACATGCAAAGGAGGGGAATCAGCCCTATTGTATTTTGTATTTTCCCTTGAATTTTAATTTAAAATGAGAGCAAAACTAACAAGCCAGTTGGCTACTTTGAGCTTTGAGTAAAAAATGATCAGAGTGGTATTTTGCAAGCCAGATGGATCATAGAAGCAAGTAAACTTTTACATTGGTTTGTTTCATAAATGTCAAAGACCCTGAACTTAGACTGGAAAGGAATTTAACATTAACAGTACTTCACATTACAGAAAGACTATACTAATTAATAACATACAAGCCTTGATGTGAATAGGAGATAGGCAAAGTGAAATAAAGGTAATATAAATTTGAAACAAATAAGAAATTATCCACTTGTAACTATGAAAGAAATGTGCTAACCATGCCTTGGCCAGTGTGGCTTCATTGGTTGGGCATCCTTCCATGCGCCAAGGGATTGCCAGTTCCATTCCTGTTCAGGGCACACGCCTGGGATTATAGACTTGATTCTCAGTAGGGGGCATGCAGGAGGCAGTGGATTGGGATGTTATGCTCTCATATAGATTTTTTTTCTCTATCTCTCTCTTTCCCTCTTCCTTTTTCTTCCTCTATAAGTCAATTATAAAATATTTTTAAAAATAAAATAAAAACTGAAATGTGCTCCCCAAATCTCTTTAAATAGACTTTCACAAGAAACTGTGCAAAGCCTGGTTAAAAGGAAAAAAAAAAACAATTATTGATTAAAAATAGACTCCCAGTGTGTTTTACATTTTGAAAACAATAAATCTTCATCGTAAAAATGCAATACAAAGTACATTGTAAAAACATAGTCTATTCCATTCAGCTGTTTTCCTGATAAGATATTATTAAATAAGCAGGAAAGAATGGTCTTTATCAGAATCATTAGTGAGACAGAAAGCTAGCAACAGTCAGGAGAGAATCTCCGTGCTCCCTCTCCTGTTCTTCTTGTTTAAAGCAGGCCCATAATTCTGTTTGCTGGTGGTTGTTTTGTGTGGGCGGCAAAATTATGCTCAGAGACTGATTTTGTCTTTGCCAGCAATTTATTTAATAGAGGTTTGCCTTGAGAATTATAATTTCACAAGAGAATAACATACAGGATAATATCTCTTAATAAGCCAGATAAAGAACATATTCCATAGCAATGATAGATTAATTACATTATTGTCCCAGGTAAAAGGAGGAGGAATAAAAGAAATAAACTCCAAATTTAGATGCAGAACCTTTGATATGAGCAGGCACTTGGGAGAGACAGTTGGCCAATCAAGAGCTGACATCCTGCCAGAACAAAAATAAGAGGCCCCTGTTGCTAGAGCACATTGCTAGGAAACAGAGACCCCAGTGCTGATGGACATTCAGAGCTGCTTCAGCAGTTATGACCTCTGCATGGCTTTGCACCACCACCCACAAGGAGTCCCTTCTCTTCCTGAGACTGCTGCAACCTTGAGCTTCACTGCTGACCAGTCTCCTAGGCCACAGCAGGATCAAATGCCTCAAGGTCTTCGAGAGCTATTTTGGCCAGCAAGGTGTCAACTTCCCCAGACCAAAACACTGGGATTGTCCCCACAAACTCTCAGTATTTATAGTTTAAATATCCCTTGCCATCATTGTTTCTCAATGACAACAGAGGAGATGGCATCTTCCTCACGCAACTTCATTCTCATGTTAAAACATCTTCACAACTTTGTCTGTCTTTGTCATAAACAGGTGGATCAAATTCACTTACATCATTAATAAGTGAATTTAAAATCATATTAAACCAATACACAGTAGTGGTGCAGAAATTTTCTCAAATTCTTTGCAATGATGAACTATTTTGGGACTGTCTTCCCCCATTTCTGTCTGTCCTGCAGACTTGAATCCCAAATGACTGCAGACATCCAGACCATCTTACAGTTGCTGCAGAAACAAACAACAGTCATCCCCCCAGCCTACAGTATGGTAACTGCAGGAGCGGAGTATCAGAGACCCACCATCCACCTGATGAGAACCAGTCATCTGAGAGCATCCATCAAGACGGATCGAAGTTTTAGTCCTTCCTCACAAGTGAGTGTAGATAGGGTACAAAAGTGTATTCTAGGGACCACCTGAATCAAAACCACCTGGAGTGCTGGGGAAAATGCAGATTCTCATTCTGTGGATGGACCCTGTAAACCACAATTTACATACCTTTACCCCTCCTCCCCCACCATGCTATTCTTATACCCATTAAAAGTTTGAGAACAATGGACCTAGAAGATTGATTTTAAACAATACTTTTTTTTTTAAGTAAAAGCTTTTTTCAAGAGTCACTCTACTTAAGGGTATATATGGCAGAGCTTTGAAAGCTAAAGTAGCCCTGGTCTGAAAAGTTCTTCAGAGACAATTCTGTAATTTATTTTAGTGACCAGATGAATTCTTGAACAGGGTCTCGGGAAGGAAGTGGAAGAAAAATAGCAGCTGGACACAGAAGACCTGAGGTTCAAGAGCAGTCAAATTAGTGATCTTAATTATCTGTACCCTACCATCACCAAAGATCTCTAAACCTTTTCTTTCCCAGAAGAGCGGGAAGAGGAGGAGTCCCTCATCTTGCCTCTGAAGCCCTCCAAATTAAACTCTTTGAATCACGTTAATTTGAAAGTCAAATTCCCTTGGAATTCTATTTGGGAAATCATTCTTAATTACTTAAGCACTATGGCCAAATTGCATCTAAGAATGATGATTTAAATAAGGATGTACAGAACAATAGTGTAAAACTTTCTTTAAAGTTTGGGAATTTAGTGTAAAATATTCTGGGAAATGAAATAAAGACATAACAAACATCCAAACTTATAGAGAATTTTTAGAAGTTTATTTGAGCCAAACATATGTCAGGGAGCAAGATCTCAAATGCTCCAGAATAACAGTTTTGCAGCTTCATTTATGCATTTAAAATTAAGGAGGAAAGGTAGGAACATTCCATGGAGATGAGAGAAAGCAAGGACGGGATTGGAGTACAGGATAGTTAACAAGATTATGTACTCTATTGAGGATGGTTATGTTTCATTTCAAAGCTATGTTAGGGGGTGAGTGCATGAGTGGAGGGGATGGGGGCGAAGGGGAGAATAAGGACACATATGTAACGCCTTAATCAATAAAAAAATTTTGAAAAGGTATGTTAACCTAGATCTGTGGCCAGCAAACTGCATCTCGTGAGCCACATGCAGCTCTTTAGCCCGTGAGTGTG
Organism: Lasiurus borealis; assembly: GCA_004026805.1. Classification (NCBI taxonomy): domain Eukaryota; kingdom Metazoa; phylum Chordata; class Mammalia; order Chiroptera; family Vespertilionidae; genus Lasiurus; species Lasiurus borealis. The sequence continues at coordinate 32,171 of PVJN01010257.1, forward strand.
GCTCTTCCACAAAACACCACGGCCCGGGCGAGTGTATTGTGAAGAAGTGGCATTAGAAGAAGTTTAAGTTTAAAAAATTTGACTCTCAAAAGAAATTTTAATCTTTGTACTCTTGATATTTGGCTCTGTTGACTAGTGAGTTTGCCGACCACTGTCCTAACTTAACACCTAACCTGCAATGTCTTGACCCATCTTTGGGAGGGAAAGATTAGCTAATATTATTAATCAAAGACAGATTGGGGGGGGGGAGAGAAAACATATTTAGATTTCATGAGTGTAATTTTAGGAATCTGTCCAAATAAATTATAAAAACATCTTTTCTTTTCTTCCTATTAGTGTCCTGAATTTCTAGACCTTGACAAATCTAAACTTAAATCCAAAGAATCGCTCTCAAGTGGTGTGCACCTGAACACAGCTTCGGAAGACAACTTGCCTTCACGTTTAAAACAAGACAGTGAGCTCTCTCTAGAACTTCACTCGAGGCAAAGACAAACTTACCTTCATCCAATTAGGCATCCTTCTTTAACAGATTCCTCCCCGAGCACTGTAGGAATCTTGGGTCTTCATAGGCATGTTTCTGATCCTGGTCTCCCGGGGAAATAATCATTTTGTACTATTTATTCCACATACAATATAAGTGCTTTTAATGGCTGTTTTCCTTTTTGTATTTAAATCCTCTCTACTTGACTCAGGGGCTCAAAGGTACCATTATATGCAAAAGTACTGTATATTTTCCTAAACCTAAGCTTGTGTGGTAAAATTGAGCAGTTAGGATGTAAATATACATATGAACTCTTTTGTTCCAAATGTTAAAACTGCCAGCATCTCAAGGCACCTTATTTTTTATTTTTATTTTTTAAATCATGTGCATGTTAGGAAACGCCAATTTCTCTTGCATGGAGACTCCTGTTTCCTGCTTTTACTAAACCAGTACTTTGTTATGAAAATGCCTTCAATTAGAAAACCAAGGGATAAAATTTGTTCAAGGCTGCAACTCAGATGATCCTCAAGGAAGTTCAAGGAGGAAAAAAGGGAACTTAGTCACTTTTGAGAACTGATATTCATAGTTAATTACATTCATTCCACCCCACACTGACAAAAAAAAAAGATGCAGTTTTAGAGTTAGAAATCTCAGACTATATACTAGTAGCCATCTCTAAATACATGAACATCGACAAGTTTTAACGAGGACAAAAAGGCCTTTTTGTTTAAAATTCTGTCACTAACTGCATTTACAAACTACTTAAAATGCTTTCCATTGGCACATTTCCTTGAATGATTAGAAGCAGGTTTCTCTAAATTTCTATTTTTAGGGGGGTGGAAAGGGAGAACTAAAGAGTGACTGAAAAACTGACATCCACAGCTTTCTTCTAAGATATATTTTAGGGCAATCTTGATCAAAAGAGTGAAGGTACATAGTTTTATTTTATTTTTTTTTAAATGCAATTTTAATGCATTTGCATGGCAAAACTAGTTTTCATTGAGTATAAGTTGTTTATGGCTTTCTAACCCCAGCTGTGGAAAAACAATGTGCACTTACTTTCCTATTAAGGAAATGCACATCCACCAATAGTAAAATTTCAGTTTTATTGCATACACATTTTCTAATCAAAGATTAAATGAATATATATTGGCCCTAGAATATTGGAACATATGACTATATTCCATTTAATATTCCATCAGAATATTAAAATATATTCTTAATGCAATATTTTAATATATTTAACTGTTAGATTTTCTTTTGTGGAGGGAGGCCTAAACCGCTTTTAAAATCAAGGTACAAAAAAATGTGCAAGTTAATTTGGAACTCTGATTAGTCAAGTTCTAGTTAAGATGCTTTGTTTTTCAATTCATTTGAGTACAAGTTTAAACATATTATGAGCTCAAGCATTATAGTCATTTCTTCTGGACAAAAATTTGAAATTTTTTGAAGTTTTCTTAATCCTTCACTAATTCTTATACTCACATAGTTTTAAAGAAATAGTATACCTGTGCACATTATTAAATATATTTCTATCTTGTCTATGCTTGTCAAATACAAGCAATTTGTTTACATTAACAAAAACTATTGCTCTTCTTAAAATATGATTAAAGTAACCTTAAATGGTTCCCTATATATTTTCAAATGGTCACATAAATTGCTAATCTGTATGGGAGACAAATCTACAGGCATGAGCATGTTAATGCCTGCTTAATTTTTGAAACACCAAAACATTTGTAATCAAGTACGAATGGCAACATGACCAGTCAATTCAGTAGGAGTATAATAATTTTAACCAGCTTCCCAAACCATTTGGTGTTTTGCAGATAGAAACTTAGGGACTAACTGCTGCTTTTATTTCCTCATTCAACGAACATTTGTGGGTGCCAAACAGGGGAGAGAGAAAAGGCTAACTCTAATTCAGAGGATGATTTAGGGGTTTTATTTCCCATATTTAGGCACATTTTTGCAGCTGCAACAAATTTCATAAGGATTGCCAGCTTGAGCTCCAGGGAAATTCAAAATAAATTCACCAGAGACTGTTCATTTGTAGGGAGAGAGAATTTGGCAGGTGGGGAATTTAGATCTGATTGTTTGATTAGTGAATGCTTCAGTGGCAACATTTGGTATGACATGCATAAAATCCACCCTTCCACATAAAGCCACTATCCTTCTCTGTAAAAACTGAGCATGAAGGGATGGGGGGCAGTGTGCAAGCATCCAACTTTGTTAAACTGCAGCATGACACAAACCTTTTTTTTTTCATTAGCCTTTATGGAAATCAATTGCTTGATATTAAAATCTAAGTCAGAGAGTTAGGATTAGGAAGATCCCTTCCCACAAGGCATTAGCTTAAAAAGAGTCAAGCAACATAAAGATGCCATTACTCAGTCATAAATGTCAGAAAACTCAATGGTTAAAATGCCTTATAGATGACCAATGAAGTTATCTTAATTACAAAATCCACCCCTTTGTCCCAGCTGAAGACCTAATGCCTAAAACCACCGTCACTTTCTCAAGGGATGTAGCAAAAATAGCCGACCCCTCCATGCTGGGGCCCTACTGAAAGCAGGTCTACCTGCTACCACTAATGCTAAGGGCAGTATAGCAACTGCTCTCCTTTGGGTAACTAAAAGTGCTCACATAACACCTTTTGCTTTCTTCCTAAGAATATTGATACCTGGTCCCCAGGCCTAAATAAAAGGCCATCTAAAATCTAAACATTATTTGGGTTAGATGTTTCCTACTGTTATTAATTGCTAGGCAGAGTGTTAATACTTAGACTTATAATTTTACCCTGCAGGGGAGATCCATGCTCTAATTAGTTAACAAGAAAACCAAGAGTGAAAAATGCTGAAGCAATCTTCTTACAGGGTTTTAAAATTAATAATCACTCATTCAACAAGCATAGGAAGGTAGAGGCACATTTGTGGACATAGTTTCTCAAGTCCATCATAATGGTCGGTCATCAAAACTGACCTTTCTAGTTCTCCAAATCACGGGATTCAGAAACGCAGTCAGGGCAGAGAGGCATGTGGTGTCTCGTTTAATATGCGGGTATAACAGTTGCTTACAAGGTCCTTTTGGAATTTGATCTCTAGCAATGATTCCAAAATGCCTAAAAGAACAATGTCCTAAACAAATATTATTTTAAAATCCCATCATATATTGTCTAAGAAAATGTATCACCTCGTCAGCGTATCTAAATAAATTGTTGACAGTATCTTTTCTCCTGAGCACTTTCCACGGTTAGGAAATAGAATACAGTAGATCTAGCTGCTAAACATGAATTACAACATTAACTAATTTAATATAGTGTAGCCTTTAGATTACTTATCTGTGGTTAAAATAAAAACTAGATCACTATATTTAATCAGGTTTCTTATTTCAAATAAAAACATTTATAAATTACTAAATAAGTCAAATGTTACTAGGTTTCTAATTACATTTTTGTGGTAAAAACAAATGTGTCTATCAGGTGAGTTCAGAATCACTAGGAAGACAAGATAACATTAAGTGTGGTCCTCGAATTAGCAGCACTAGCACCAACAACTTGGAAATTTAGAGAAATGCACATTCTTGGGCCCCTCCCAGACCTACTAAACCAGACATTCAGGTGGAGGGACCCAGCAATCTTTTTAAGAAGGCCTTCCCCATAAAATCCAGATGCACATGAAAACTTTAAGAATGAACAATGAGAGCATGGGCTCTGTAGTCAGACCATTTTGGGGATCAGTGTGAGTTATTTCATTCATAGATGTGTGACCCTGAACAAGTTAATTAATGCCCCCAAGTTTTTTCTCTAAATCTGTGAAAATGAGATAATGGGACCTGCCTTGGAGAAACTTGAGGAGGAAATTAGATACCATATATTAAAGTTTCCGGCACATAGTAGGTGCTCAAAAAATGTTACATTCTTTGGTTCTCATCCAGGAACATGACATTTGAATCAGAAAAACAAATAATTTTTAATTTAGCTTTTGCACAATGTGCTGTCTCCAACTAAACAGCTGTTACCAAGACTGAAGTTTTTGATTCAGAAAAACACAAATGTAGCTATTGTTTCATCTCTCTTAATTGTATTTTGTACTCATTAGGTTTAGAGCTTTAAAGTAATACTTATTATGTACAATAATAGAGTATGATTCTCATGGTTAAAAACACATCTACGCTGAATAGTAGTAAAGGCCCAGGATGCAAAGGCCATCAATCAAATTCAGTGCTACCAGAATGGATTCTGTAAGGCTGCTTCACTGTGGAAGCACCTCTTTACATTCATGGGATATAGTTCCCAAATGGATGTTCGAAGTAAAAATTTGAAAGAAAATACACTTTCTAACTTTTTAATAAAATAGAATTTTCATGTTATAATTGTTTTTATCAGGCAACTAGGCCTGCTCCCTCACTACATAGTTGTACTATACAGCTTTAGACATAGTGCAAATGGCAAGATTCAATATGATAGATCTGAATTCAAATGTGACCTTCTCCACCTACTCTCAAGATAAACTCTCAATGGCCCCCAGTATCCTAAACTATAAATATCTTGAATAGATGAATTAGGTGTCGCCCAAAAACAAATACCCACCTTGAGTAAGTATTCATTTCAAAGGGTTAAGAACATTGGAATAATTACTAAACGTGTGTATATACTTTTGGGGACACTATATATATTATGTGAAAGTGCTTGGTAAACCATAAAGCATTATAAAACTGGGAGATCATCATGTGATACCAAAATCAAGGAGATGGTGGTATTATGGTGGAAATGCAATAGAACATTGCAGGTCTTCTGAAAACCTTCCATTGCTTTCCCCTACTCAACACTGACCACATTTACATCCTATGACAAAAATCTATGAAAGATATTAACCAATTATTAACTGCACAAAATTTTTAAAAATCTATTAAAAGATTCTCACACAACTCACAAAGATCCATTTGCTCAGAGCAGGAGAATGCCAGTGTTAGGGACATTTTCTCTACTATAACATCCCAATATTTGTCAAATATTGCCTTGTCCAACATTCATAAAATTCTACATTTATTTGTATTACAATTGTTTTCTAGGTAGGCAGTAGCTCTCCCGCTCACTTCTCAAGTATTCTCATTCAAAGCTGTTTCTTTGTGTTTCTATTTAACTTACAATGAAGTGATATTAATATTTCAAAACTAAAAGGATCATTTTTAAGTGCTTTATAAAGTATTGTGATTAACCTGTGCCTAGCTTAGAATAGATACTTCCTTTTATGGTACAAATTCACTTTGTTTTAAGAATATGCAGCATACAAAATTCATGGGAATACATGAATTATCAGTAACTGGCAGCATGAAATGAAATAGCAAAGCTTATTCATATAAACCATTAAGTGGGGGGTTTGAAAGAGATTATTAACAGGAAGTTACTCAAAACTAACAAAGTAGCCTTGCCAGAATGGCTGGGTTGGAACATTGCCCTGTGCACCAAAAGATGATGGATTCAATTCCCAGTCAGGCCATACACCCAGATTGTGGGTTCAATCCCAGGTGAGGGCATGTGTGGGAAGCAACAGAAGGAAGTTCAAGTTCCTTACTCACATCGATGTTTTTTTCTCTCTTTCCCCCTTCCTCTCTCTGGACTCCATTAAAATATATAAATTCAAAAGAAAACTAACAAGTTATTACTATGAACAGAAGAATAAAACATCTACATAGTGTTAAGGATACAGATGTTAAGAATACAATTAACTGACCAACTTATTTGTTCTATAATCATAATCAAACTTTTAAATGGAATAGCAAGAATTATTATAGAAATGATCCCAATAAAATACTGTTATTTATATAAAGTGACAATATTAACAAGTTATTCTTGAAAAACTACTAGTAATGTCAAGACTTAAATTCCTATGTTGTAGTCATGACATCTGTGACTTCCATTAGTTATAATTTATATTTTGAGCAATACAAAATAATGTGGTGCACCTACAATTTTAAAGTGCTATATGTTTAATCTATATTCTTTGTACTTCCTATTTTGTTTAAGTTGAAAATAATCACAAATATTAGCATTTAAACTATATATTTTTCAGGTTGACATTGCATTGTCTGTACAAAAAAAAAAAACTCCACACCGTTCCATCATCCTTATTTTATTTAGGAGTAAAATTCAAGGATCAGTAAGCTTATAATGAACTCCTCCACACCTTCATCAAAATGTCCCCATAATTACAAAAGCTTTAAAATGACAAGACACCCTCTCTTCAAATGTTAAGTAAGATAACAATATTGAGGGATTCCTAGTTTTTATCTCCTAGGCATCTACTAATTTTAATTAGCTGAAATCTGCATTTTTAGAATTTTAATAGAAAATGTGTAAACAGAATGTTTGCCAGTTAAGGAATAAATTTTAAAAAATAACGTATGATCTCTTGAAAATATCAGTTACCTGGTATAAAGAAGCTCACTTGCATAGTAAGTTCCTTGGAATGCTTTTAAACATAATGAAACAATCTACCAAAACACATACTATTTCCTAGTCTTTATGCACATAATGTAGCATGAAATCATGATGCTTTTCAAATACTCTGTGCAGAAATATTTATTTTTTAGCAAATATTTTCTTCAAAGATCGGTCTGTGGTATTGACAATGTAATCTACTTGCACAACTAGTTTTGCAATAACCTTCTACAAATAACTGTAAATATGAAAAATGTAAATTTCATGTAAAAATGCAAATTTTTGGTAACTAAAAGTGTACAAGTTGTATTGAAAATATAGCATATGTACGTAATTTAAGAATGAAGCATATAATTTCTCATCTATTTATACATGAAAATTCAAGAATTTGTAAAAACAAATTATTTTGGGGAAAAAGAAAGTAAATCTCAATAGCTTAGTTAGGATACTTTTATTAGAGAAGCCAACTATTTCCAACATCTCACTAGGCACAGTACTAGGTATGCGCATGGTGGTGCTGATGTATTTCATGATATCACATAATTGCAACAGTGCATCTATCAGTACAGTTTTATTGAGTTCTACTAGGATACTAGTAAGTTGGACTGAGTGGTAAAAAGCATTAAATCAAAGTTAAAAAAACAAAAACATTTTACTTATATTACTGTTATCAAGAATAAGATATTATTTACTAAAACATTTGATTACTTAAAACTTATGATTTCTAAAGAAATTAATTTACATGTGAAACAAATTATAATGTATGCTTGATTCATTTTTTACATTAAGAATATCCAGAAAATATTATTTTCATTTGCTTAAGTTTCATATATTCTTAATTCCCCTCGCCACCACCCCAGAATCATTCATCTGTTATTTAAGAAAAACATCAAACTATTTTCAAGTAAAACTTTTAAATAAAATTTGTTGGTCATGATGTGGAAATTTTCTAAGCCAAGGACTGTTTAGTGGTTTAGAATCCCTACCATTCATTTTTAGGTTTAAAAATCCAAGAGGACATTTCCTATTTGATAAGTGAAAAAATAAACCAAATACAGTTGTTATTTTTTTAATCAGTTTAGAAGAAAGCTGATAAGTGAGGCTGATTATAAAATAAGATTCAAGTATGAAAAAGCTTAATATTTAAAAAAGTCTTTTGTTCTAAGAACAAATTGGGGAGTCCTACATTTAGATAGCAATGAAATGAAATATGCATCCAAAAGTTCAATTAATCCTAAAATCATTTTTTAAATTTTATTGTTTAAAGTATTACAAATAGTAGTACACATGTCTCCCTTTTTTCCCCCACTGACCTTTCCCCAGCTCCGCTACCCCCCAGCATATGTCCTCACTCTCTGCCCCAGTGTCTTGGGGCGGGGGGAGGTAAAAGATCAACCAAAGGACTTGCCTGCATGCATATAAGCATAACCAATGAACCTAAAATCATTTTTAAAATGGCCTATAATTTTCAAAAGAATATGAATCTTTAGTATGTTTCTAGAACAATCATACTAGCACTGTTCAGTAATCATAGCAAGATATGATTAAATATGGTCAATTACAATGCAAGTGACTTTATGCAAACATCTGTAAAGTGCATATTTATATAATTATGCTTAATAGAAAAAGTTGGACACTACCTTCTCCTCCCCCACAATGTCATCAGAAGGTACTCATTTCTGGCAAGCTATTACATGATGACCTAAACCCAATTCTTCTCATTCCCTGTAACCTTTCCAAATTGCCACCATCTCTGATATTGCAAAAGGGGTACACCTTAAAACAGTAAGTAGCACATAAGCAAGGACCTGCTCCTTCCCTAACTTTATGCACATCATAGTTATATAGAAGTGCTGCCAATGTCTACTTACTATCTATTCAGATATATAGAAGCACATCTGAGTTTTGAATGCTCACAAATATACAAAGCTGCATATTACCAAGCAACTTGGGTAAAAGGAATATTAAGTAATATAAGGCTCTTCTTTTATATGCCAGTAAAATATGGTTTTAAAAATAAGTAGAAAAAGATGGCAAGAAATAATTAAAAGCACAAGATTTCCCAGTATTCAATAATGAGCTAATAGTAAGTCTGGCAGAAATTTTTCATACGTTTTCCGATGTTTTGCTGGAAATTTTGTGCTCAGTATTCTAAATTACAAAATGATTCTAATATATGTATATATGATATCATGACTTTATTCTAGACCACACAAATCTGAAAAGTATTAATTTAAGATCCTTTTTGCATTCATCACTGTAACAGTTCAAAATGGTTTGGTTTTATTTTTTTTGCATCACCTAATATTATTATGAAGTCTAGACATACTCTTAGGTACCTTAACATTGTACATTTATTTTAACTTGCTTAATTTACTGCGTACATGACTACATTAAGACCAAAAAAAAATGTGATCTTTTAATACAAGTTTTAAGGTAATAAAACACTCATGGTTGCATTATACAGTTTTTACTTAATATATTTAACAGATTTTCCACAAATTATTGCTCTTCATTTTCACAAAACTGCTACAAATAGAATACATATCATCTATGAAGTTGTCAAACATACAAAGAAAGAAAAGCACATTTCTGACAAACAGTATCTATTTTGTTTGTCCAGTTTAGTAATGCCCAAAGATTACAAGTGAACTTGATTTGTATATTTTATTTAAAGAAATAATCACAAATTGATGTTTTTGTTATTTTTTTAATTGCACAGACTTTAAACTACATTCATAAATTCTACTCTCTTCCAGGGTAAATTTCTTTTCTGGAAATAAACATATCACTTGATATTTGTATGACTTTTTGTTTTAGAATGCATGCTTAAATAGATTAAATGAGCACAGTCCTTAAGATTACTTTAACAGTGGACCAAATTAACACTCTAATAGTATTGATTTCCCTTTTATGTAACTTAAAATGTGTAAACTGGAACCGAAAATAGAAGTGGAATACCTGACATTTAATTATTTGTCAGTTTTTTAGGCATAGGTGAATTACTGCACTGTTATTTGAATTGAAGCATCTCATAATATATATGTAACAGATTTTGTATGATACTAAAATTCACAGCAAGCTATTTGAATGTTTATTTAAAAAATTCTCAAATGACATGGAAACATGTGTACTGTATAAATAAAAGCACTTAGAATTAAGAGTGTACATTATTCAATAATTTATATCATAAGAAAACCAGGCATAAATTAACCAGTACAATCTATTATAGTAATATGACATATTAATATTCCAGTCATGTTTATCATAAAACTACTTATTACTTTAGTGATGGATGTCAGTTTACATCAATTATCTTAAAACACGAAATTGAGTGAATTGCATTTCAGTGTAAAAATCCCAGTAAAATATTCTCTATGCTTAATGTTTTTAAAAGATTATCTATTAAATTAAAATGCAAAGGAGTTGTCTCACAATGAAGTCGGATTGGCTGGAAAATTATTTTGCTAGGAAAAGGGGTTCCGTATCCAAAAGAGTTTGAAATAAACTAAGTCAAATAAAATTAACAGAATTTTATGTACCTTGGGATTTCTCAAGTTCCCTGAAGAGGATGAAAATTTCTAAACTATGTCTGGCCATGGAAACTCATTCTTACACACTCATTCTTATAGGAACCTATAAAAAAAGATAAATTAGCAGCAGTTTTTAGTCAGTGTGCCACAAGAATTTTTAAAAACATACATTACCTGACTACCTAGTCAGGGGCACTGACCTCTTTCCCCTTAGAGCAGGGGTGGGGAACATTGACTCTGCCTAGGGCCACTTGGATATTTATAACATCATTCTCAGACCTTACAAAATTAACAACTTAAAAATTAGGTTGCTATATTTGGTCAAACATTTAATTAACTCACTCCTAATGCCTGGCAGGGCCAGACCAGATGAATTTGTGGGTCTTATTATGGCTCACTGGCTGGCCCTTCTCCTGCCTTAGTGTGTCAAATTAAAAAAAAAAAAAGACAACAGCCAACATTGTCCAGTATAAGTGAATCAAAACTATACCTATTTTTATTGCCAGGTAGGCAAAAAATATTTGTGTGTGTGTGTGTGTGTGTGTGTGTGTGTGCCACAGAATTTGAATAGTTTGTATGTGCTATGAGATAAAAAAAAGGTTGAAAATCATAGTTAGGGGACTTTGTAAAGACTTCTAACACTAAATGTCATTTGGCAGAAACTTATGCAAACATCACATATAATTTTAAAAGTTTTACCTCAACTAGGAGACTCCAAGTAAGGAAAATTGTCATTGAACTCACTCAGAAGAGCATTGTAAATTGACCACCTATAAGTGGGATATTAAGATTCTAGACTGCTGATTCATATTATCATCTTTATTGTATGGGAATGATGTATGCTGTGTTTACATTAGCTTTTACTACATTACTTCTATTTGAAATTCTGTATTTTTTTCAATATTAACTTCAATTTATTAAAATTCTGTATTTTCTATGGCTCAGTTCATGCCCTCACACATTATCAAATATATGCTCAAGAAAAATAATAAGTTAGAGGATAAATTATGGGTTATTTACACATATTTTTTATAAAAATGACCAAATGAATTTGATAGCTAATTATGTAAAATTATCATTTACAAAATGACTATAATTACATCCTTTCCAAAATTTTTAAGTAAAAGTTGATTTAGAATTCTATACATTTATAATTTTTTTTTCAAGATACTACTGTTAATCCTCCATTTTGTAAGAAATAATAGTTTTAGCCTGGCTGGTGTGTGTCAGTGGTTGCACACTGACCTATGAACCAGGAGATCACTGTTCGATTTCCAGTCAGAACACATGCCTGGTGGTAGGCTTGATCCCTAGTGAGGAGAGAGCAGAAGGTAGCCAATCGATGACACTCATCATTGATGGTTCTATCTCTCCCTTTCCCTTCCTCTCTGAAATCAATAAAGATATATTTTTAAAAAGTTTTATAAAAACCATATGTTAACTTGGTCATTCATCATACTAAAATTAAGTCAATTTGTACAGTACTGCCTCCATATCCATGGTTTCAGTACCTGAGGTCAGCTATGGCCTGAAAATATAAAATAGAAAGTTCCAGAAATAATGCATAAGTTCTAAATTGTGTCTGTTCTGAGTAGTGTGAAAAAAACTCGAGTCATCCCAGATCATCCCTCCTGGGATGTGCAGTACAGTAAGATATTTTAAGAGAGACAGAGACCACATTCACATAACTTTTAGTACAATATACTGTTCTATTTTATATTTACTCTGGTTAATCTTTTACTGGACTTAATTTATAAATTAAATTTAACACAAATATGTGTTTATAGAAAAAAATAGTATATTTAGATTTAGGTACTATCTGTGGTTTCAGGCATTCTCTGGGGATCTTGACTGTATCACTCTGGATCAGAACGGACTACTGTATTTACCTTTAAGCTAAGGAAGAGTTTCAGTTAAAGTATGTTTATTAAATATTCATTAAGAAAGATTTAAGGTGTTGCCAAAAAAGGGGCTAGCTTCATTGTAGTAGCTTATACCAGGGACTTTAAATGCTAAAAACCTGGTGACCCAACTTTGCAATTTCCATAATAATACCACACAGAAATATTGCTGTAGTGTCTACCATGCTCTGAACCCCACATTACACAGATGTGCTCAAAAGACATATTGGTTTACTAATGCCAAAACCAGCAGAGTTAAGGTTGTCAAAAAAGTCAAATTTATAATTTCTGAACATCTAAACAAAGTGGAAAATTATCTAATTTGCTAAATTTATATACAATTGGCATTATATATAAACAATAATCTAGTTTAATAGAATAAATTTAAATGTTGATATTTCATTAAAAAATGTCATTTCCAGAAAAATATAAATGTAGAAAAAGATGTCATTTGAGGTTATTTATGTCTTTAGTAACAAAAAAATGTTCATAAAGAAAAGTTGTTTATTAAGAACTTTTTCCTATAGAAAGCAATAAAACTGTTAAAGAAAAATATACAATCTAAAGAATAAAAAAAAAATTATGCTTCCTGCAGTATTATTTCACTATAGGTTATTTTATGCTCCACCTAAGGTGATTTAAGATAAAATTGTAGAGCTACAATTTTATTCTTCACAGATAAAGACCTTGAAGTTTTTTCTCTGATAATGCGAATAAGAACAAATCTTATAACGAATGTGGCACAAAATCCAGGACTGCCCCTCTAGCTTACCTTCAAACACCAACAACTATAAACAAAACCTGAAAGTAAAATCTATAACCTTCAGATAAGTTTAAATCAGTGTTATCTAGCCTTTCATCATTTGGCTTCTTATATAATCTCATAAGTACATTTCCTCCAAGTTTATATTGTTCAAATTAAGGCAAAGAGATACATACATCAATTAATCATATACCAATATTTGATGACATTATAGATATCCATCAAGGGAAAACTTTTCTAAAAGCAAAAACATCCCAAATACAAAAACATTTCTTTTATTGCTTTAAATTGTACATTAAAATAAAAACACATTTTACCAGATATGTAATGTGTGTGTGGGTGCGTGTGTGTGTGTGTGTGTGTGCACGTGCATTATAAAGGGAATAGATTTAATAGGTAGAAACATAAAAAGCCCCCAAAGCTTTTTATTTAAGTAGTCCAGTTCATTTCTTCCAAGCAGAAACATTCACAATATTTCTTTAGTTTTCAAATTCTAGATACTCAAATTGTCATCGTGCCCTGCAAAAACTAATAAATAAGCAAAATCAACAGTGGGTAACAATAAAATGGTGTTTGTCTTTTATTAATTATATTCCACAAAAGTATTTTCACAAGATGAGAAACTGATTTTCCAAGATTTATAATTCAACCAGTATATGCTAGTAGGGTAATATTGAGCCTATAACTTCCACATAAAAACAAAACAAAAACATTAAAACATTGGAACACATTTGAAATATAACTTTCTTATAGTATCAATTTTTTAAAAAACCTGGATTCAGTGTAATAGCAATTATTGAAATTAGAAATGAATAGCTTTATAATCTATCATATATGAAAATTTCCTATCTTTATTAGAACTAAGAAAGATTATCACAAGTAAACTAGTCTTCACAAAAATAATGGTAGTTTTACCCTTAAAAATGATTTGAAAGAAAAACTGCCAGAAACCTGTAAAAAAATTTTTAAGTATTTTTCATGTTTACTATAAAGTCAAGTTGGTATTTGTACCAATATTTAATCTTATAGAAAAAGAATATGGCCTACAAAACATATTATCAAAGTATTAATACCAGGGATCACTTTACAGTTTTTGATAACTATGAACACTTCTAGAACAGTGTAAATATCAAAAGTTTACATAAGATACTCACATCATCATATATGAAATTCACAACCCCTTCTTGCAAGTGGTCTCTTCTCCTAAAGAAATCTTTAAACAAACAAATTACTTTTTTATTATAATTTAAAAAATCTATAGTTTCAAATACTTGGTGTCCCAAGGTATTAAAATATTAAGAATTTCATACTCAATTAAATCTTAAGTGATTATGCATCTCAGAAAAGAAAAAATCTCCAAAACTGAGCTATAACAATTTTTCACTATCTATACTCCAAAAAATTTAAAGCCTTAACACTCTGATTAGATTTAATAGTGAATCAAAGGGGAAGCATAATATAACCTTGCTAGATATTACTTAAGAAAAATAGCTGTACCCACTTTTAAATGGTCTATACCTGTCAAAGCCCGAAGCTTCACACAGCAAGCAACATAATCATCAAAGAAGATCCTACCATTCTTGCTATAACGTTTAACAATAGCACTTAAGGTTTGAGGACTCAACCTATAACCTAAAAAAAAAGAGATTGATAAATTATACCTTCTAAGACTAAACACATAAGACCACAACAAACACTGCATTCGTGTTAATAGTAATAAATAAATTAACTTTCAAAATGCAGTCCATAAAGAACATGTTAAAAACAAAGCACAGCCGAAACCGGTTTGGCTCAGTGGATAAAGCATCAGCCTGTGGACTGGAAGGTCCCGGGTTAGATTCCGGTCAAGGGCATGTATCCTGGTTGTGGGCACGTCCCCAGTAGGAGGTGTGCAGGAGGCGGCTGATCGATGTCTTTCTCTCATCGATGTTTCCAACTCTCTATCCCTCTCTCTTCCTCTCTGTAAGAAATCAATACAATACATTTAAAAAAAAAAAGCACAATGTTAGAAACAAAACACATTCATACTGAAACTGATCAAAGCAACTGCTAATTATTAATAGTAGTACAGCCCTTGCTGCTTTGGCTCAGTGGATAGAGCATCAGCCTGGAGACTGAAGGGTCCCAGGTTTGATTCTGGTCAAGGGCACATGTCTGGGTTGTGACTCTATCCCCAGTAGGGGATGTGCAGGAGGCAGCCAATTCTCTCTCATCACGGATGTTTCTATCTCTCTCCCTCTCCCTTACTCTCTGAAATCAATAAAGATATATATATTTTTAAATAATGGTACATAAATATCACAAATTTAGCTTCCTAATAAAGACAAAGCTAAAAAAATTATTTGTGTTTTTAAAAATATATTTTGAACCCTAACCAGTTTTATTCATTGGATATAGCCTCAGCCTGTGGACAAAGAGTCCCGGGTTTGATTCCAGTCAAGGGCACATATCTCAGTTGCAGGCTTGATCTCTGGCTCTGGTTAAGGTACATGCAGGAGGCAACTAATCAATCTGGCTCTCTCAGATTGGTGTTTCTGTCTTTCCCCTTCCATTCCACTCTAAAAATTAGTGGAAAAAAAATATATCCTTGGATGAGAATTAAAATAGATAATCTATATATAAATATATCAAAGGCTAATATGATAAGTGTCTGACAGTCCAAACAGCCGCTATGATGCACACTGACCACCAGGGACCAGACACTCAGGAGCTGCTGTGACACACATTGGCCATTTACAGAGAAACGGCACCACAGACCTGGCATTCACAAAGCAACACTCGGCCCCACCACAACCCCAGAGTGATAGCCTATTAAATCACAGCTGACACTGCCAAACCCCATGGCACAAAATGTGGCCCACTGCCCTGCCCAGAAACGGTGGCTGTGGGTGCCGGGTAATGATGTCACATAGCAATACCCAGCTTCCTCTCCCTAGTGACTAGCCTCCTTGCAGGTTCTTCAGCCAGGAACACTATTTGATTTATAGCAAGGTGGAACATTTTACACTTTAACCAAATGTCTATGAAGCATTTTCCCATGCCTCATCTCATGTGATCCTCACAGAAATCCTGGAGTAGGTAGATAGGAAACTAGGTGGAATCCTCTTTTCTTTTCATTAGCTGGAAAATAGAGATTTAGAAAGCTTAGAAACTTGACCTGAGAGAAAATAAGTAAGAAATGGTGGACCTTGAAAATGACTTCAGGTTTTCTCACTGCACAGAATATAGTCAAATACTGCTGCAGTTAAATATTTTATCCTTTGTTCTTTTTGTGGGATCTACAATAATAATCTGCTTCATGTTGATATTTACTGCGTGTTGCTGACAATTACCTGAAAGAGAAGTTAAGGTGCTAAACTTTGGGGCTGAAAAAAGTTTAGCTAAATCAGAAAGCAGGTCTAATTAAACAAGTTTATCTATGTACTAGAGGCCCAGTGCATGAATTTGTGTACTAGTGGGATCCCTCAGCCTAGCCTGCAGAATTGGGCTGAAACTGGCTCTCCAACTTTCCCCCAGGGGTTCCTGGATTGCAAGAGGGTGGAGGCCAGTCCGAGGGACCCCACAGGTGCACAATCAGGCCAGTGAGGGACATGGGAGATTGGCAAGCTGGGGAGGGACTGTGGAAAGGCTTCAGGGTGAGTTTGGCCCATCTTGTTTAGTCCCAATTGGCTAGACCCTAGAAGCAAACTAAGCTACTGGTCAGAGGGTCTGCCCGTGGTGGTCGGTGCACATGATAGTGAGCAATTGAGTGGCTTTACCATATCATTAGCACATTACACTTCGGTTGGTTGAATGAACGACTGGGAACTGGACACTTAGCATATTAGGCTTTTATTATATAGGATATAAAGCTCTCTCTAATGCCAATAGCACATGTATATTTCAATCTGTCATTGTTGATCATGAATTTGGTTGACACTTTCATTATAGAGAAAGGGCAAATAGCAATATTAAAATATTTCTTCTAATTAATTTCCTTTCAATGTGCATGAATTTGTGCACCCAGCCTCTAGTGTATATATATTTGATTTTGAAATAATGTCTAGGGTATTTCATAGATTTTAATGCTTCAATATTTCAAGATTTTAATTTTATTTTATCTTTTTACCCTTCAGGTATCTTTTTATTTTATTTTTTATTTAGGTATAACTGACAACATTATACTTCAGGAGTATAATATAATGCTTTGATATTTGTATATATTGCAAAATGATCACCATAATAAGTCTAGTTAACATCTGTCACAACACATAATATAAATTCATTATTCTTATAAGAACTTTTAAGATCTACTTTCTAAGCAACTTTCAAAAATGCAATTATAGTATTAACTAGAGTCACCATGCTGCATATTACATCCCCATAAGTTACTTTTAATTGGGAATCTGTACTTTTGACCCCCTTCACCTATCAATTCTGTGAATTATGGCTCTTTAAAGAACTTCAGAGAAAAATCTGCACAGTGATCTCTGCTAGCATTCAAATCCTATAGTTTCCATTGAATATTTTACTTACAAGTATCTTTTATAACCAGAGAAAATTTGAAGATCAACATGGTTATTCAGAGGGGGAAATAGAAAATGTTACTTCTTTATGTTCAATAACTCTTAATCTGTTTCTTCAGACTTTTATCACTACTTGCTTGAATCTTTTTTATATTTAGGTTTTTATTGTATACTCCTATCAATAAAAAGTTTTGGATCATTATATGTGTATTTAGTTGTAAATTCTATACATGTATTACTGTTTGATTATTCACATTTTAAAATATATCTAAAACTAAAATTTAAAAATAAAAATAATTATAAATATAAATCAATATATTATACTTTCTGCATCTGTAGAAATGGTCTTAATGTATTTAATAAGATATATACACTTTATTGTGAAGAATGATAGCCTAGAAGTATTATCTTTATTATTACTTGGGTTTAATAGATTTCAACAAACTACACTAATTCATTCAAAGAGGAAAACAAAAAAATAAATGCAATTGGAAAAAATTCTATGTGTAGCTATAATAAAATATAATGGAGGAAACTTGCTTAAATAAAATAAAAGGAAAGGTATAAGTTAATAGAAGCAAATAAAACATGCAAACTAATTTAATTACATTTAAATCCATTTTGAGCTTTCAATTGAAGAGTTATGATCTGAATGTGGTCTTGATAAAATTCTTAAGATTTCCCATAACATTCTTGGCAAAATAAATATTTTAAATATATCTGAAGATTTTACATTTGAATAATCCAGAATACCTCTTTGTTGTATTCAAATGCCTATATGAATTAATTGTTTGGTTATTTTCTTTTTTTTAAAAGGTTATATTAATTTTTCAACATTATACTGAATCAAGGAAAAAGTTTAACCCATTAATTATTAAGACTCTGCAAACTATAGTACATGTTTATTTATATAGCCAGAATTATCCCTAAAATCACCACTTATTAAATTAAAATGCCCATTTATAAAACAAAGAAAATCACCAGTTTTTACTTATTTAAATTAGAATTTGAAATAATGTACATTGGTTTCAGATTTTAACTTTCAAGAAGTTTATTTTCTTAAAAATGTATTTTGTTTAGAAATGAGTATAAATAAAATCATAAAGAGAAACACACTTAAATCTACTGAAAACTGTTGTTAACTGTAAGCAAGTTACACACCACTGTATATAATCACTTTTTGAAAGAAAGTGGACTTAGAATATTAGCTTATCAGAGATTGATAAACATTAAGTTAAATTATTTAAAAATATTCTAAAATGCATACTTCTAATTTGGAGGTATTTTGGAATCTACTGTGTATTCTCTACTGCTTTAAGAAAAGAACAAAAAACAAAAACCATGGTGTTTATTGCTGGAAAGGTAGATTATCATATTGGAAGTCTTACCACAATACCAAAGAATACTATAAATGTTAAGTGAGAATAATTAGAGGAATAAATTTAAATATATTCATCAGAGAAAATTCAGAAATTATTTTATCACCTAGAATGTATGAAAGTTCATCTTTTGAAAAAAATAATGAATAAAATGGCTTTTATTGTTGTTAAAAGTCCTTAGTGAGAATTTACCTACAACCTTGAAATCAATCTAGGTGAAATCATATATCCCTTTATTACTTAAAAAGTTAAAACAATTAAGATCCATCTGATCAAAGGACAAAGATAATCTGGATAGATACTAAAGAATTTTAATTTTCTTACCCATAGCAGCAATGGCTTGATGCAACTCATAATGCTCCACTGTGCCACTTCGGTTTTGATCAATAGATATGAAATTTTGTTTCCAGGCAGTAAGAACTGTCCAAAGTTCTTTGAATTCGTTAAATCCCATTTTTCCTGTGTAATCTCTCTGACAGTTTTATTAACAAAAATAAAATTGATACCAAAGAGAATTTACTTACCTCTAAATCATTCACACACACACACACACACACACAAGTTAGGATGCTTTTGCAAGAGTTAACTAAATTCGGCATATAAATAAGTTCTATGTAAAACTGGAAAAGTATGGAATTTAAACAGAATCTTACAAAGCATTTTTAAACTCTGGATTACTGTGGTGATCTATAATCAACAATAGCCTTAATATGAGAAAGCAATTATTCAATAGTATTTTCTATTTTTATTCAAGGATACATCCAACATGGCAATCATAATTCGGCAGGTTTCCAAACTGAAGGCTATAAAACATATTTATTATTTGAATTAGAGTCTGTCCAATTTTATCTATGTAAGATTATGACAATTCCTATTGTCAACTTAAAACATTCAAAATTGCCAAAAATATACAATCATCCTAATCAGCAAACTGAGGACATTAGCCATCAATAATAATAATAAAAAAATTGCTACCTTCAAACTAGTCATATCTTATAAGGGGCTTTAGATAATTAAATAAGTAATCATAAAGTAACTGAAAATTGCTATCACATAGAGGAGGGTTTTAATCTTCCTAATACAAATGACAAGTGGAGTTTAAGTAAGCATATGACATATACTAAAATCACAAAACTTAGAGTTAGCAATTTGGTTAAAGCTTGGGGTATATGTGAGGTAGTTGCATATGATGACATCAGAAAGACAGATGAGGGCTAGATCATGAAAGTGTTACATGCCAACCTAAAGATTTAGATCAATATAAGGGGACAATTCTAAAATCTTCATTTCAGAAACATTAGTTTACCATTAGTTTTACCAAGTGAGATGAAAATGGATGTAGGTAAATAATTTGATAGTTTTATTGCAATTTGACTAAGTAAGAAAATAGAAGTTTCAAAACTGAAGCAAATGTTTTATCCCCCTTGGGAATGAGGAAAGGGGGGCAAAAAAATAAAATAAAATAAAGAAGGAATATTAAAACTATCTTAAAATTAGGGTTTATTAGAAATATTAACACTTTTGTAATTACAGAACCATAACTGAGTACTCACTAAGTAGAACTTAATTTCTCAAATCCTTACTGCCATTGCATTCAATTAGTATGTAATTTATCTCAAGACTATATCATAGCCCTGATAAAGAAAACATTATATCAGCACAGTTAAGCTTACAAAGTTCTCATGGCTCATAGCTCATTAAAATAAAATAAATGAAAATATTTAAAAGTTGGCTTATTTTATGCTATTTGATATTTTTGAAATTCTATAAAGAAACAAATTATTTCAGCTAAATTTTAGATCCATTAAGAAAAATAATATAAAACATCCCAAAGGCTTTAATAGCTGATTTTCTTGAAATGTTTAATCAATGTTAGAATAGATGTTTACAGTATTTTCAAGCTGACAATTTCAACAGATACTCAATGAGCATATACTATGAGATAAATAGTTTGTGTTTTGTGATCTCACATACACCTAAATATTTAATCATATTAAATATTTTAACAAAGAATGAAGAGAGAATTTTCAGGAAAATTAACAAGAGTTCCTCTTTCTCTCACACCACATTCCATTAGAATAGACAGTAAATTCACTTTTTTTCAAGTCACAAACCTTAGTAGAGAAATAGAGAATGAGAGAAGAACCAAATTTTGTAAGTTGGATATGAGTTAACTAACCTAGTTCTGAGAAAGTGTTTTCCTGAACTTGCAATAAGAACAGCTGAGAAGCAGCCTTTTTATCCTGGAAAAGACCCCAAAAGTTTAAGAATTAGCAATACTTCTGTAAATGGGTAAAGATAAGATAAAAATAGGAGTGACTGAATGTCTATTTAAGAAGCATTTAGAGCTCTAAATCACCTCCTGGCCTCAGTTCAGACAGAAGATCAGCTGGACAACCAGACCAAAATGAAACCCTAAAGATATTAACACCTAATGTTGCACAACAAACTGCCCAGCCTAACCATCAGACACAGAACTCTACATAATCAACACCTAACCATGATCTCATAGCTTCTAGCCAGCCTTTTAGTTAAATATGGGCACCCCAGGATCACCAGACACCTAATATGAAAGACAAACAAATAGGGGGTGTGGGGACAGCAATCTGTTAGAAAAAAAGGTTATGTAGAAAGAAAGAAACTTTAAGTCTCAGAGAGATCATGGTAGATAATGCATTCGTGAAGAAAAAATCACACAAATACTCTTAGATTTTAAGAAAATGGCGGTAAACAAGACTCAATAGAAAGTTTAGAAAATAAAGATATGGAAATGTCCTCCCAAAGTAGAGAAAAGAAGAAGTAGGAGAAAATAAGTGATTTATTCCAAATTACAGGCATTCTAGAAAGAGAAAATAGAGAAAACATGACTGAAGAAAATGTCCCAGAACTAAAGCAAGTGAGTCCCAGACTGGGGGTACTTACTGAGTTCTCTACACAACACAACTAGGCACATCACGGTGAACCACCAGACTAGGAACAAACATTTCACAGGTCTCAAGAGAGGAAAAACAAATGATATATAGGCAGGAAACAGAAAGACAGAACAACAATGGAAGCTAGAAACAGCTGTACCTTTAAGATTCTAAGTGAAAATTATTAACAGCATTCAACACCTTAGCCATTCATTTAATTCTGAGGACAGAAAAGAAAGCATTTTCAGATGAAGCCTCAAAGAATTTACCCCCCATGTATTCTTTTAATAGGAAGCTAACGTTATACTTTATAGAATTAAAAAAGATGAAGAGATGAAATAAAGGGAAGATCCAACTCCAAAGAGAGAAAGATAGCTCCCGAACAATGGTGATGGGATGCCAGTGTGACAGCTCTGCGGAGTAAAGCACAACAGAAATCTCCAAGATGATGATTGATTTCAGGAAAGGAAAGTTACAGAAAATGGAAAATTAATGATACCTATCACAAGACATAAGGAGAACATTTAGATAGTAACAAAAAGGCAAATGCTGATTATTGACCTCATGTAAATTATTATATAGTTGTGCTGAATGGATGGAAGGATGAGTAGGGCTCCTGAGTGGAGGGCATGGCCAAGGGCGAGTTAAAGATTGAGAGTTAAATCCTCATGCTCCATAGTAGACCTCTACTGATAATCATTAAAACTGAAAAGCAACAGGAATTTAAAAAGTATGCTATTTTGAGATCTGG
Source organism: Lasiurus borealis (assembly GCA_004026805.1). Classification (NCBI taxonomy): domain Eukaryota; kingdom Metazoa; phylum Chordata; class Mammalia; order Chiroptera; family Vespertilionidae; genus Lasiurus; species Lasiurus borealis. The sequence continues at coordinate 54,835 of PVJN01010257.1, forward strand.
AAGCAAATTTCAAAACAATCAGCTGAGAAAGTTGAAAGATATCTCCTCTGTGAGTGGTTAATATTAGGGAGATAGCAATGAACAATGAATAGTTATTTTCATAACAAGTTTTAAAGAATTATTTGACTCTTTAAACTATGTGCATGTATATTTGTGATAAAAAAAAATTATAAAGTAGTATAAGTATGGGTGCAAAATGTTAGGATATGAATTTCCCATTCCAATTTCAACAGGGGAGGGGGAAGATCTCACGAGCATAAGTTCCACTAATTCCAGACTGTGTCAAACATTTCTGAAGTTCTTCTGCATCCACTTCACCATCCTGTTAAAATAATTATAACTTGATTTAATATACAGTTGTATAAATAAATAGTAAAATGCTGTCAATCTAGACCAATTGATAAATATGCATTCTTCAAAATATTACTCTATTACCAACTATAAAATAATAGATGACTTCGATAGCAAAGGCATATTACACAATATCATGAACTATAACTAATTTTTCACAATTTATAATCTATTAACTTTTCAAGCGTCTCATATAATTTTTCTACTTCTGGAAAATGGCATAATCATTCTATATAGTAATACCTCAAAGTAATACTTGGGAGAAACACTGGACCTCTACTTAAATTAGTTGGGAAAATACTTACAATAGAATTTTTAAGAAAAATCTCAAAACTTTCCTTTCATGCCTATTTTTGGGGGAGATTATTTATAATGAATATTGAAGGAGAAACTATATTTTCCCTCCAACACTCTTACCCCCAGCAAAATTTTAAAATTCTGTACATTTTGTTAGTAATCTGATTATTGCCCAAACATTCTTGGTTTGAACTTATGGAAAATATGTTTTTATTTTGGAAGTGAAACAGGTTGAGGAGTCTCAGGTTTCAGTACCTCATCCTATTTTCTAGTTTTTTAAAAATGCAAAGTAGAATAATTTACTTGGAGGCATCAAATACATTGTCCAAATGCAAAACAATAGCTCTAAGGATCAAGGGACAAATTTAAAATGTACTTTGTAAGAAACAAAAAAAACTTTGAAAGAAAAACTATGGCTAAAATTATTACAAACACTCACATTCTGCTCTTTAGCTTAGATTTCCTTAGAAGAAAACTTCTCAATGAACCAACCATGTAGTACTCTTTAATACTACACAGCATCCAAGTGGTTGTCTATCTGGCATGCATGTTTGTAATTTTGTTTACATAATTTTAAATGTATTATAGAACTGCATATCTGAAATCTATATAATTGTATTAACCAATTTTCTCCCCAAAATTTCAATTAAAAATATTTTTTAAAAATTTAAATTCTGTAGTTAGAAAATAGTTCTTTTAAAAAATCAGCCATATTTTAAATTGTAGACACAATCATGGTGGGGACAATCACAAAATCACTACACAAGAAAGGATGACATGGGGAAGGAAAGGGATAACATAGAAGGGGAATAAAAAAAAGAAGGGAGGAAATACATAAGCACTCCAAGCAAAATAAGTTTATGAACCAATCTAATGGTCAAAAAGATAACCAACAAAAATTAACAATTTTAGAACAAATCTATGCAAAATAAAATTAATTTTATAGAGCAATAATTAAATCAAGTATGTTAAGAAAATGAAGAAAAATAAATATCTTCCATTTAGAAAGAATAAGAAATAATTTAACAAATACTTATTAAGCAACCTACTATGTACAAGCACCATTTATAGGACTAGTTATCTAACACTGTTCAAAACAAATTTCTCACCTTCATACAGTTTACATGTTAGTGGTGGGAGAGAGACAATAAAGAAATTAATTTGATGATATTAAGTGATAAGGGAAAAATACAGCAGAGTAATAAGGAATGTGTGCATGGGCTCTGTGGAATAAAAAAGACCTCATGAGAATAAGTTCCACTAATTCCAGACTGTGTCAAACATTTCTGAAGTTCTTCTGCATCCACTTCAGAACTGGAAGCAGTGTGCACACTAAAGTTAACAGTGTTATTGAAATGCATGATCTGTATGTGTGTGTATGTGTATGCATGTGTGTATGTTGTGTGTTTACAAAGATACAAACCAGAATTTCCTCAAATCAACTGATGAGTGAATCATCACTCTTCAGAAAACATCCTCATTCTATAAAAAGGAACACTGCAGAAAGCTTTAACTGGGCATTTCTTGTAGAGCATCATAAATTATATGACCTATTAAAAAAGAATACAACTATAGAAGTGAGTTCAGTAATTGGGTTGTAGAACCATAATATGTAAGTCTGATATTATACCTGATCCTAAAGCTAGGCAAAATCCAACATATAAAATAATTGTCTAAATATTTGAACTAAAAAATTAAAAATGAAATAGTTTAAGTACCCATTCAACACATGTATTTAATGACTAATATATTCCTAGTATCAACTTGGTAAGAGATAACATTGCAAGAGCGAGCCATCTCTTTATGGAATTTAACTACACAAAATCACAAGACTATGGAAAAATTGAGGCAAGTATCAAACAGTACAAACATAGAAAATCACTGTTGAATCTGTTACACTGTAATAGTTCAGAAGTCAAATAAAACTCTCTAAATATATATGTCCAGTTCCTGTTTTAAGTAGTAATTTTATAAAATGAATTTATTATATAGTCAGTTATAGATAACATGTTTATTCTCAGTGATACCACTCAACACTTTCTTGCAGATAAGAATGGTATATAATGTACCAGGATGGCAAACAATAAAAAATGCTATTGAAGGGGCTTAAACAAATAAGGGTTGGTTGTTTTATACAAGAAATCTGGAGCAAGATAGAACTTGACCATATAGCAACTTAGTGTTGTCACCAATTTGTACTTGTAGATGTCTTTTTCCAAATCCGCTCTGTCTCCCTGGTTCCACTTTTAGTTAAATGAACTATGTGTCAGGGATCATGATAACAGACTTTTTAAAGTAACATGACTACCCTCATCTCTGATCTCAGGAAGAAAATTAGCCTAGAAAAGTTTAAAATACAAATTTGATATGCATTTTAAATGATACACTAAATAAATAAATAAGTGGGCATGTCTTTTAAACAGCAATCATTTTT
>PVJN01010258.1:0-26548 GCA_004026805.1 Lasiurus borealis
TGGGAAATTACTAGGTGCGGCGTTTCTCTGGCTCCCCGAGGTTTCTAGAGCGCGGTCGGTGCCCGGGATCCTGGGACCTTTCTTCTCGGCGGGGGGAGCGGAGGGCTTTCTGGTAGACCTCCCAGGCGGTCTGCCCCTCCACTGCCCTCGGCGTGCTCCAGGGACTTCTGGGAAGTTCAAGGTCATCGAGTTCTCTCCAACCTTGAATCTGAATAGCAGTCCTTGAGAAGCAAAAATTAAAAAAAAAAAAAGTATTTTTCCCAGGTCAAATCTGCCATTATCGGCAACTACACCATCCGTGAATAGGTGTGATGATTGAAAATTCAGTCTGGCTGAAACCGGTGTGGCTCAGTGGATAGAGCGTCGGCCTGCGGACTGAAAGGTCCCAGGTTCGATTCCGGTCAAGGGCATGTACCTTGATGGCGGGCACATCCCCAGTAGGGGGCGTGCAGGAGGCAGCTGATGGATGTTTCTCTCTCATTGTGTTTCTGAGACTCTATCCCTCTCCCTTCCTCTCTGTAAAAAATAAATAAAATACATTTTAAAAAGAAAGGAAAATTCAGTCTGTTTGTTCTCTGTCAAAATGAGGCATTACATCAATATTGGCGATTTTTATTCTTCTTTGGTTATTCCCTATGCTTACTTGCCTTCTTTGGGGAATTTCATTAGACTTTTTTTTTTTTTTTTTTTTTTTAATGGGTAATAGCAGAACAGCATCTAGGAGGAAACCTTAAAAAAAAAAATAATTTTTTTTTTTAGGCCCAGCATGCGTGGCCCAGAGGTTGAGTGTCGACCTAGGAACCAGAAGGTCACGGTTCGATTCCCAGTCGGGGCACAGGCCTGGGTTGCGGGCTTGATCCCCAGTGGGAGGCGTGCAGGAGGCAGCCGATCCACGATTCTCTCTCATCATGGATGTTCCTCATCATGGATGTGTCTATGTCTTTCTCCCTCTCCCTTCCTCTCTTTGAAATCAATAAGAACATTAAATAAATGGTTTCAAAGACCAGTGACCTTGTGGGTCTGCAGAGTGCAGTAAACTGTGGTTGTGAATGGTGCTTTTTTTTGTGTTTTTTTTTCAAGTTTTCCTGAGTCGGGGAGAGGAGCAAGCTGATGGTCAGCATCCAGAGAGAATGGTCTGGCTGGAAGCCGGATTTTAGGAATGGAGCCGTGTCAGATGCATTCGGCTAACAGCGCATAGCCGTGTGAAGGAACCTTCCAGCGGATTCTTTTAAAAAGCAGATTTTTAGATTTTTTTGGAAGTTTCCAAAGCATCCCTCACACGTTCCCCGTGTATGTTTCACATAGTTGTTCAAGAAAACCCGAAGTCTCTCCTGGGGACCGTGGTCACCGGGAAGGTGGGAGAGGGTCCGTGGTCAGCACAGAGGCACGGCCTTTCTATCCACACCCAGTGGCGCCCTGGAGCAGCAGTGGCCGAGAGCGCAACGCGACGGCAGACCTGGGGAAGGTTCCAGAGAAACCTTGCGAGGTCCTTTGGCTTCTAAAGTCACGGGGGTCGGGTGCCCCGATCCAAAGGCACACCTCTGCAGCCCTCTCAGCAGCCCTTCCCGGAGGCCGTGATTGCCCTTGGCCCTGGCGGTGGTGGTGGAGGGAACAATCCCTGTCTCCGCTCAGGTCCTGCTGGGTCCCAGCTGGTCCACTCCGCTACCTCCTGCTGCTCTGGACTCCATTGTGTGGGTTCCCTTCCTGGGGGGGAAGGCTCTGTGTACCCAGAAACAGCTAGTATCCGTGTCCTTGAGCTTTTTTCCCCATGGCCCGGGGCCGCCAGGAGAGAGACGAAAGGAACAGGTAAACAGCAGAGATGGTTCCTCGCATGCCCTCCAGACATTTTTCTTTTTTTTGAAGATGAAGCAATGACTTTTTTAAAGAAAGTGCTATTTAGTTATGTATTTATTGTTTAAAATGTGTGTTTACTGATTTCAGAGAGGGAGGGAGAGGGAGAGAGAGAGAGAAATAGCAATGATGAGAGAGAATCATTAATCAGCTGCCTCCTACACACCTCTCTCCTCCTACCCCTTCTACTAGAGCAGCGGTTCTCAACCTGTGGGTCGCGAACAGCTAGCAGGGTCTCCTAAGACCCTCAGAAAACACAGATATTTATATTAAGATTCATAACAGTAGCAAATGACAGTGATGAAGTAGCGACAAAAATAATTTTATGGTTGGGGGTCACCACCACGTGAGGAGCTGTATTAAAGGGTTGCGGCATTAGGAAGGTTGAGAACCACTGCACTAGAGAAAGAGCCTGCAACCCGGGCAGGTGCTCTGATGGGGAATCGAACCGTGACCTCCTTCCTAGATCGCTGCTCAACCACTGAGCCACACAGGCTGGGCTATTAATAATTTTATTGATTGTTTACAGAGAGGAAGGGAGAGAGAGAAACATCGATCAGCCGCCTCCTGCACACCCCACTGGGGATGTGCATGCAACCAAGGTCCGTGCCCCTGACCGGAATCGAACCTGAGACCCTGCAGTCCACAGGCTAACGCTCTATCCACTGAGCCACACCGGTTTCAGCTGGGCTCTTTCTTTTGCACACAGACACACCATCAACAATTACCAACCAGAATACCCAGCCCCGAAAAGGCTCCTTGCCCCTTAGCCTAACAGGCCTGCAGCACCATCAGCGGTGTTTCTAAGGAGGCTTCTCTCCCCGGCCTGGCTGACATTTTAGACTCTGGTACATCCTACAGACACCCCGGGGGCTTGTCCTGTGTACGCCAGGGAGGTTAGCAGCGTCCTGGCATCTACCCATCAGACGCCCTTCTCTCCCTCTCAGAGGCGACACTCAAAGCATCCCCCTGACGCCCCCAAAGGTCCCTCGGGGAGAGATTTAACAATACAGCGGTACCTCGAGATACGAGTTTAATTCGTTCTGTAACCTTGAGGCGTGGGAAACTGAGACGCTTGAGTCGCGGTAAACTGGCGGGTCGTGTGCAGCCGGCCGATCCACGCGATGACTCCTATCTCAACTGTTGCTCGTGTTTCAAAGCAAAAATCGCTTGCTCGCTCGACGGCTCGTATCTCAAAGATCTCGTATGTTAGGGCACTCGTATCTCGAGGTACCACTGTATATCTAGAAAAACTTCACAGCAGCACAGACGGCGAGCTCTCCCTCTTTGAGGGGGAGGTGAGGCAGGCAGAAGCACAATTCCTTAAATGCATGGTGAGAATTTGTTTAACCGGTAACTTATTGAGAACCCTTCAGATTTTTTTTTTCCTGTGTTATTTGCAGTTACAGGCAGGGGGGCAAGGAAGCATCTTACTTGTAGGTCGTTTCAGTGCCTGCCATTTCACTTTTAATATATTTTATTGATTTTTTTTACAGAGAAGAAGGAAAAGGGAGAGAGAGCTAGAAACATCGATGAGAGAGAGAGAGATATTGATCAACCGCCTCCTGCACACCCCCTCCTGGGGATGTGCCCGCCACCAAGGTACATGCCCTGGACCGGAATCGAACCTGGGACACCTTCAGTCTGCAGGCCGACGCCCTATCCACTGAGCCAAACCGGTTTCAGCTCATTTCACTTTTCATAGAAATGGCTAGTTCAGGGCTAAGTGCATCTGTCGTTTTAATAGATATTCCTAAAGAGCCCTCTTCAGAGGCCGTGCTGATTTATATCCCCAGGAGCTATATATTTTATTAATATATTCTTGCCAACACAACGTGATATTAACATCTGGATTTGTGCCAATCTCATGGGTTTAAAAGCACGGTGTCTCACTGTTGTTTTAATTTTCATGCCCACCCAAAGAGAGAAGTAACATTTCATTTGCTTAAATCTGTTTGCAGATCCTCCTTTAATGAAATGTCTGTTCAAATCTGTTATCCCTTTTCATTGATTTTTAAAAGCTCTTTATATAGTATAACCCCTTGGGATATGTGTGGCAATTACTTCTCTTACACAATTTATAAAATATATTTATATTGATTTCAGAGAAGAAGGGAGAGGGAGAGAGAGAGAGGAACATCAGCGATGAGAGAGAACCATGGATCAGCCGCCTCCTGCTCGGCCCCTACTGGGGACAAAGCCCTCACAGGGAATCAAACCTTGGCCTCCTGGTTCATAGGTCGATGCTCAAACCACTGAGCTGGCCAGGTCCAATTACTTTTTCTTTTTAAATCCAGTTCATTGTCTTTTGATTTGTTTATGGGACAGAATAGGAGACTTGGAAAAAAGAACTCGGATGCATATACGATAGTTAGGGAGACGTATGGTGGCACTGTGAAGAAGTGAGGAATTACAGGTTAGCAATGCACGGCGCTGAAACCACTGGAAAATCCACCTGTAAAATACGGAGTGGAGCCCACGGCCCAGCCTGCGCCAGTATAAACCCCCCCACGGGTCCACGGTTTCACGGAACGGGGCCAGGATCGGGGAAACGTCACAGAGGAAGGACCTCCTTCATAGTGGAGCTTTGGAGAAGGCCTTGCCGAGTCTGACACAAAGCAGAGAAGGCAGGCAAGGTGGAAATACATTTGCTTTTTGGGGACCTTTCTTTGCACTCTTTAAAAAAAAAAATTATTAGCTGAAACCAGTTTGGCTCAGTGGATCGAGCATTGGCCTGCGGATTGAGGGGTCCCAGGTTCGATTCCGGTCAAGGGCACGTGCCTTGGTTTGGGGCACATCCCAGTGGGGGTTGTGCAGGAGGCAGCTGATGGATGTTTCTCATCAATGTTTCTAGCTCTCTATCTCCCTTCCTCTCTGTGGAAAATCAAGAAAATATATTTACAAAATACATAATATTATTGATCCTTTACAGAGAGGAAGGGAGCAGGATAGAGAGCTAGAAACATCGATGAGAGAGAGACATGGATCAGCCGCCTCCTGCATGCCCCACACTGGGAATGTGCCCACAACCAAGGTCCATGCCACCCTTGACCGGAATGGAACCCGGGACCCTTCTGTCTGCAGGCCGACGCTCTATCCACTGAGCCGCACCGGGTAGAACTGTTGGTATCACCAATGACCCTGATGAGGAACACTGTCGAATGCAACCACAGGAGACACTGTAATGGTAGCTCCACGGAAAGACGCTACCATTGAAATACCTAGAGATGCTTTCTCCTGTGGTCATGCAGAAAGGACCCCAAGACCAGCCGGTGTGGCTCAGTGGTTGAGTTTCCACCTACGAACCAGGAGGTCACGGTTGAATTCCCTGGGTTGCAGGCTCCATCCCCAGAAAGGAGCATGCAGGAGGCAGTCGATCCATGATTCTCTCTCATCCTGGATGTTTCTCTCTCTCCCCCTCTCCCTTCCTCTCTGACATCCATAAAAAAAGATATTTTAAACATGAAAGACTCCAAGTCGAACGCTGTTCTTTCAGTCCTATTGTTTCCCTTGAACATAACCAGCAAAAACTGGGCCTCACCATTTAGGAGAATCCTGCGCTTTGCCTAGCAACCGAGCACCGTGAACAGCACGGAACAGACGCACGGAGATAATCGGCGCCGTGCTTTCTAGAGCTGACGTTTGCTCTTTTTTTTCTTAAATATATTTCTATTGATTTTTTTACAGAGAGGAAGGAAGAGGGATAGAAAGTCCGAGACATCGATCAGCCGCCTCCTGCACGCCCCACAGTGGAGATGTGCCCGCCAGCAAGGTCCATGCCCCCGACCGGAATCGAACCCGGGACCCTTCAGTCCACAAGCCGACGCTCTATCCACTGAGCCACACCGGTCTGGCTGATGTTGGCTCTTTGACAGAAGTGTCGGAGCGAACCCAGACGGCCCTCTGAAAGGACGACAGACATCTGGGAGCCTGGGTGGGGCCGGCCTTGATTGCATTCTGTGAAGCCTGCATTCGGATTTGTTCTAAGGATCACAGTGGAACATGAACAGCAAATACATATCTATCAACAAGTGAATCTAAAAATTAAGTGAATTAAAAATGTGATCAACAGAATAAACTGGTGAATATGATAGAATCAGGAGCACAGAAAGGGAGTGGACTGATCATTCTCAGGGGGAAAGGGGAGAGGGGGGTACAGGGAGAGACTGGACAAAAATCATACACCTATGGATGAGATCAATGGGAGGGAGGTAAGGGCAGAGAGAGGTAAGGGCAGAGGGAGCCGGGTGGAGGGGAGCTATGGAGGGGAAAAGAGAGAAACAAATGTAATAACCTAAACAATAAAGGTTTAATTTAAAAAAAAAGAATCATAGTAAAACAAAAATTTCTCCAACTCATTTGTTTTTAAGCCCTAATTAAGAAAAAAAATGTTTTCAATACAGGATCTCTTGAAGATGCTTGCTGAATACAGAGCGGATTTTCTCATCCATCACACAAAATAATCCCGCACTTAAAAGAGAGAATGGCTACAGACCCAGCTGGTGTGACTCTGGGGTTGAGCATCGACCTGTGAACCAGGAGATCAGGGTTCGAGTCCTGGTCAGGACACAGGCTCCGGTTTCGGGCTCGGTCCCCAGTTGGGGGTGTGCAGGAGGCAGCTGATCCCTGATTCTCTTCCTGGATGTTTCTCTCTCTCTCTCTCTCTCCCTCTCCGAAACCAATAAAAACGTATGTTAAAAAATGCAGGGCAAGGGTCAGCAGGCACAAACAGATGGTCCGCAAGGCCCCGTTGGTGTGAGTGCACGACCCCAGCTGCACCCGCCCGCCCCCGTGTGGCGTCGGGTGCCCTTCCCCTGCTGCCGGCTGCCTGTCCGCCACATGGAGGCCTGGTACTGGGAAAGGATGGGCAGGGCCGGCGTGCGCGCCAGGGAGCAGGGCGCCCCCTCTGACAGGTGGTGTGGGTCCCTGGGGCCTCTGGCTGTGGGCTCGCCTGTCACTGCAGGTGTAACCAGGCCTCAGCTTCCGACTTCCCAAGGGAGAGCCGCCAAGAGTGACACCAGAGAGCGGCCAAGGGTTAAGGGTTCCATGCTCCGGAGGAAGCATTTATACTGGGGGGCCAGGAGGGCTTTCCCGGGAGCATGTGCTGCGTGACATTTGGGGAACTCGTGTGTGTGTGCAGGTGTTTGTGTGTTTGTGCGTGTGTGTGTTTGTGTGTATTTGTGACTTACATCCAGGCCATTGGCTGCTCCTCTGGACCTGGTGGCTGAACAAATGGAATTTGTGTGTTTGTGTTTATGTATGTGTGTGTGTGTGTTTGTATGTGTTTCTCTGTATATTTGTGTGTGTGTGTGTGTGTTTGTATGTATTTCTCTGTATATTTGTGTATTAGTTGTGTGTGTGTTTGTGTGTGTATGTGTGTTTGTGTTTTTGTGTGTGTGTGTGTGTTTTTGTGACCCATATCCAGGCCATTGGCTGTCCCTCTGGACTTGGTGGCTGAACTAACGATTCGACGGAGTTTGTGTGTTTGTGTATGTGTGTGTGTTTGTGTGTGTATGTGTGTTTGTGTGTGTGTGTGTGTTTGTGTGTGTGTTTGTGTGTTTTTGTGACCCATATCCAGGCCATTGGCTGTCCCTCTGGACTTGGTGGCTGAACTAATGATTCGACGGAGTGTGTGTGTTTGTGTATGTGTGTGTGTGTTTGTGTGTGTATGTGTGTTTGTTTATGTGTGTTTTTGTGTGTGTGTCTGTGTTTTTGTGACCCACATCCAGGCCATTGGCTGTCCCTCTGGACCTGGTGGCTGAACTAACGATTTGACGGAGTGTGTGTGTTTGTGTATGTGTGTGTGTTTGTGTGTGTATGTGTGTTTGTGTGTGTGTTTGTGTGTTTTTGTGACCCACATCCAGGCCATTGGCTGTCCCTCTGGACTTGGTGGCTGAACTAACGATTCGACGGAGTTTGTGTGTTTGTGTATGTGTGTGTGTTTGTGTGTGTATGTGTGTTTGTGTTTTTGTGTGTGTTTGTGTGTTTTTGTGACCCACATCCAGGCCATTGGCTGTCCCCTCTGGACCTAGTGGCTGAACCAATGATTTGACGGAGTTTGTGTATGTGTGTATTTGTGTGTATGTTTGTGTGTGTATGTGTACCTGTGTGCTTGTGTGTGTGTCTGTGTTTGTGTGTGTGTGTGTGTGTTTGTGAGAGAGAGACACACACACACATTAACTTCTCTTTAGAAAGCCACTGCGGCTGCTCACAAATGGAACATCGGAATGAGTTCCCCACGTTAAGGCTGTAGGACCCACCAGACTGGAAGTGCCCGCAGTTCCTCTCCTCTGTCTCTGGGTGTTGGTGTTATTATTGTTTTTCATCTGCACCCGAGGCGCGAGAGTATTTTTCCGTGGGTTTTTAGAGAGACCGGAGGCAGTGGGAGTGGAGTGGGAGTGGCTGGTGAGCATAGCCGAGGTGGGCGGTGGGCATGCCGTGGGGGTGGCGGAGGCCTCTCTGGCTCTGGGGCAGTGCTCGCGAGCAGCCAGCAGGGGGCGGTAAGGAGCAAGGGGGCCTGGGCGGTGAGAAAGTGCAGGCAGGGCTGAGGGACCCTCTCCTTCCCCTCCCTCAGTGCATGAATGTCCTGCACTGGGCCGCCAGTAAAGACATAACCAGGTTACAAGCAAAGAGATGAAAAAGGATAGGCCATGTGGACACTAATTTAGAAAAGCTAGAGAGACATCCAGATGGAGAGGAAGAAGGACGTGGGATTTAGGCAGGCGAGAACTGTCCTATCGAGGATAAACTCCGACATATTACCAATGGGAACCATATCACATGCCAACCTTTGGGACCTTTTGGAATCAATGAAGGCGATTTTATATAGAGCCACTGTGTCTATCACAGAGATGTTCAGACTCCTTTTATCTAAAATGTACGCAAACACACTGAGTGGCCAGATGACGATGATCTCTGAACGGATACTCATCTGGCCACTCAGTGTCTCTCCTATATACGAAAAGGCTAATATGCAAATTGTCCCCTTGACCAGGAGTTCGACCAGCAGGCAGGCTGGCTAACCACCCATGTCTCCTCCTCTTGGCCAGGCTGGCCGGACCCCACGCAGGCACAAATTTGTGCACTGGACCTCTAACATACCAGATGATGGTGATCTCTGAATGCATAATTATCTGGCCACTCAGTGTCTATCCTATAGAATAAAAGGCTAATATGCAAATTGTCCCCTCGACCAGGAGTTCAACCAGCAGGCAGGCCAGCCAACCGCCCATGTCCCCTCCCCCAGGTCAGGCTGGCCGGACCCCACCCATGCACGAATTCATGCACTGGGCCTCTACTATACACACACACACACACACACACACACACACACACACATACTGAGTGGCCATATTAGAATGCATTCAGAGATCATCATCATCTGGCCACTCAGTGTATTCTATGTAATAAAAGGATAGTATGCAAATTGTACCCTTGACCAGGAGTTCTACCAGCAGGCAGGCTGGCCAACCACCCATATCCTCTCCCCCCTGGCCAGGCTGGCCGGACCCCACTCATGCACGGATTCATGCACTGGGCCTCATACATTATCTATTATCTATCTATCTATCTATCTATCTATCTACCTACCTACCTACCTACACACACACACACACACGTGTATGCAGACAAATCCTTTGCACTACACGCATATCCAGAACGTCCAGCAGGAGCTAAGGCAGGGATGGGGTGTATCTGTCGGGGGAGAGGGGGTGCCCCTCGTTTTAGCTGTCTGTAAAGGGGTACCGCCCTGGGCTGCTCAGGCAAGCTCACCACTCTCATGTCTGTTCATTCTGCTTGACCAAGAAGGGGTGCAGAGAGTCCCCTAGACCTTCCTTGCAGTTTCTGGAATAAGACCCACCACTGGCCACACCCATGACCTCGGAGAGGACAGCTGGCACTGTGTCTCCGTGCGAACCAAGGAGAAACCCACATGCAGGCCCTTGGCCGAACCTCTGGACCCGATGGCTGAACTAATGATCCAACGGAGTTAAAAATAAGACCATGGCCTGTGGACCGAAAGGTCCCAGGTTCGATTCCGGTCAAGGGCATGTATCCTGGTTGGGGGCACATCCCCAGTAGGGGGTGTGCAGGAGGTGGATGATCGATGTCTCTCTCTCATTGATGTTAACAACTCTCTATCCCTCTCCCTTCCTCTCTGTAAAAATAAAAAAATCAATAAAATATATATATATAAAAAAGCCAAAACCGGTGTGGCTCAATGGATAGAGCGTCGGCCTGCAGGCTGAAAGGTCCCAGGTTCGATTCTGGTCAAGGCATGGACCTTGGTGGCAGGCACATCTCCAGTGTGGGGCATGCAGGAGGCAGCTGATCGATGTCTCTCTGTCATCATCGATGTTTCTAGCTCTCTGTCCCTCTCCCTTCCTCTCTATAAAAAAAATCAATAAAATATATTTAAAAAAAAAGAGAGTCCGTCACCCCTCAGAATTCCTGCTGCCCACAGAGAGGGCCCCACTTTTCTAGCTCAGGGGTCGGCAAACTCATCAGTCCACAGAGCCAACTTATCAACAGGTCAACGACTGACATTTCTTTGAAGAGCCACATTTTTTAAACTTAAACTTCTTCCCAATGCCACTTCTTCAACACAGACTCGCCCAGGCCGAGGTATTTGGTGGAAGAGCCACGCTCCGGGGGGCCAAAGAGCCGCCATGTGGCTCGAGAGCCGCGGTTTGCCAACCACTTGTCTTGGCAGATTGACTGGATGGGAAACGGTCGGTTCGAGAATGCTGACTGAGCAGCCTGAATATTTCAGGTGAGCGGCAGATGCAAGCGGAGAGTTGGACAGAGCCACTGAACGAAGCGATGGTTTTACTTCACGTCCGGACTGGCACCCACACTGGCACCCAGATGGCACCCAGATGGCACCGCCCCGCGAGCCACGTGCAAGGAAAGGCTCTCGCAAAGGGCTCTCGTCCCGATAACGTAACGGGAACCCAGTCCCCGCTTGTTTTCCTGGTGAAATTCATGAGAACAAATATCCATTTTTAGAATAATCCAATCAAGCAAATGAATACTTTTACTTTAGAAAGTAAGAAGTCAAGGTCGGTATTTGCTGAGAGTAATGCATGCATCTTTTCAGTGGTGGGGCACCGTCTCAGGACTTTGGTAGGGGGGAGGTTGGAGGAAATGGGCTTATATTTTACAGAGAGGAAGGGAGAGGGATAGAGAGAAACATCGATCAGCTGCCTCCTGCACACACTCCCCCTCCCCACTGGGGATGTGCCCGCAACCAGGGTATGAGCCCTTGACCGGAATCGAACCTGGGACCCTTCAGTCCGCAGGCCGACGCTCTATCCACTGAGCCACACCGGTTTCGGTGGGTCTGCCTTTTTAAATACATTTTTTTAAATTGATATCAGAGAAGAAGGGAAAGGAGGGAAAGAGAGAGAGAAACATCAATGATGAGAGAGAATCATGGATCGGCTGCCTCCTGCACACACACCCCTCTCCACACTTACTGGGAATCGAGGATGCAACCTGGGCGAATGTCCTTGACCGGAATCCAACCCCAGGCCCCTCAGTAGCACAGGCGGACGCTCTACCCACTGAACAACACCAGCCACGGTGCAATATTAGTCTGAATGGCACGTCTAGTCAACTGACAAACGATGAAGCTGCCTCCTTAACCGTATTAGCACTTGAGTGTCATAACCGTACGGCGACCTTTGTGTATGTTCAGCGTAACATTCTGTAACTTTTTTTCAAATATATTTTATTGATTTTTTACAGCGAGGAAGGGAGAGGGATAGAGAGAAACATCGATGAGAGAGATACCGATCAGCTGCCTCCTGCAGGCCCCCTACTGGGGATGTGCCCGCAACCAGGATACATACCCTTGAATGGAATCGAACCCGGGACCTTTCAGTCTACAGACCGACGCTCTTACAAAATGTGCCAAAACCGGTTTGGCTCAGTGGAAACTTTTAACTGGCAGACTTACGAAAATTCCCAGTGAAAAGGGAGTCGGGCACTGATCAAATACATGTGGACCAAAGTCCATTTTTTTTTAGGAGAATCCCACCAAGCAAATACATTACTGTCTAAAGAAAAAAAAGTATTCGAGAAGTCAAGGTCGATATTTCCTGAGAGTAATGCATCATCTTTTCAGTGGTGGGGGCATTCATGCAGAGCAGGAAGATAAGGGTATTGTCCGAGGACTGGAGGAGGGGAGGGGAAGAGGAAATGGGCTTATTCTTTTTTTTAAAAAATATATTTTATTGATTTTTTACAGAGAGGAAGGGAGAGATCTAGAGAGTTAGAAACATCCATCAGCTGCCTCCTGCACACCTCCTACTGGGGATGTGCCCGCCACCAAGGTACATGCCCCTGACCGGAATTGAACCTGGGACCTTCCAGTCTGCAGGCCGACGCTCTAACCACTGAGCAACACCGGTTTCGGCTTATTCTTTTCGTTAAGGCCTCTTCACTCCCTGCCTCTGGCCAGGACCTTCTCCCCCCTCGGTTTGCGCATCTGGAAGATGGGTAGAAAAGCCTTCTGCTCCCTGGCTCCGCCTCTCAGCGGCCTTCTGGACAAAGCACCTGATATGTCACTTGCCACTCATTCCTTCTGTTTTGATTTATTCCGAACCTGCCTCCATCCAAACCTCAGTCTCCCTGGAAGCTAGAATTCTAAACAGATGCTACCCCATAAAACCTTATGGGGCCCCAGCCACAGGCATGGCAGACTCGGAGGCTGTTTATGAGCGTTAATGAGGCGATCCTCTATGAAAGCATCTCACACACACACACCGTCCACGGGCCAGACGCACAGGGGCGCATTCTCTCTCTCTTTTTTTTTGTTCAAATGGGGATCTAGTAATCATTTTCATGAGCATCACCTGTGGACTTATTATTTACTTTAAAATATATTTTATTGATTTTTTACAGAGAGGAAGGGTGAGAGGTAGAGAGCTAGAAACATCGACGGGAGAGAGACATCGATCAGCTGCCTCCTGCACACCCCCTCACTGGGGATGTGCCTGCCACCCAGGTCCAAGCCCTTGACCGGAATCGAACCCGGGACCCCCCTAGTCCACAGGCCGACACTCTATCCACTGAGCCACACCGGTGAGAGCTGCAAACTTATTTAAAATGCTGATTTTGCCAGAACTGGTGTGACTCAGTGGATAGGTTGTCGGCCTGCGGACTGAAAGGTCCCAGGTTCCATTCTGGTCAGGGGCATGTACCTTGGTTGCGGGCACATCTCCAGTGGGGGCTATGCAGGAGGCAGCTGATCGATGTTTCTCTCTCATGTATGTTTCTAGCTCTCTATCCCTCTCCCTTCCTCTCTGTAAAAAAAATCAATAAAATATATATTTAAAAAAATTACAGATCGTTCATTTCCAATCCACGGAGCCATTCTGTGTTCACAGCACAGCCCACAGGTGAGGGCTGCAAACTTATTTAAAATGCTGATTTTGCCAGAACTGGTGTGGTTCAGTGGATAGATCGTCGGCCTGCGGACTGAAAGGTCCCAGGTTCGATTCTGGTCGGGGGCATGGACCTTGGTGGCGGGCACATCCCCAGTAAGGGGTGTGCAGGAGGCAGCTGATTGATGTTTCTCTCTCATGTATGTTTCTAGCTCTCTATCCCTCTCCCTTCTTCTCTGTAAAAAAAAAAAAAATCAATAAAATCTATTTAAAAAAAATTACAGATCCTTCATGTCCAATCCACGGAGCCCTTCTGTGTTCACAGCACAGCCCACCGGGACCGCGTCCCCGCACCTGCCGCGGCCAGCCAGGGAGGGTTTACGCAGACGGGAAAAAATCCGCTCCCGGCGGCGGCAGTGAGGTTACTGCGTCTCGGTCACAAACCACAGCCCGTGTCCCCAGAAGCCGCCCTCGTAAATAGTTTCGGGTTTACGGGGCGGTTCTGGCCGCCGCTGGAGACAGAAAAGCCGTGAAAACGCCTTCGCCGTGGCTGTGCACGGAACGGCGCCAAACCTCAGCTGGCCCCCGGGGGAACCAGATGGGGACCGTGCGAGGCTTCCTGCCCCCGGAGAGCAGCGGGGGGGCGAGGGGGGCATCGACGCCCGGACGAGGGAAGCGTGTCTGTCTCCACGGTGTGGCCTGGCCATTGGGAGAGGACACATTTTCTTTTTTAAATATATTTTATTGATTTTTTACAGAGAGGAAGGGAGAGGAACAGAGAGTCAGAAACATCGATGAGAGAGAGAAACATCCATCAGCCGCCTCCTGCACGCCCCCCACTGGGGATGTGCCCACCACCCAGGTATACGCCCTTGACTGGAATCGAACCTGGGACCCTTCAGTCCGCAGGCCGACGCTCTATCCACTGAGCCACACCGGTTTGGGCTGCCCCCGATCTCGGCACGCCTCTGAGGTAGTGGGGTGTGGCCAGGGTCCCTCAATCGTCTGGGAAAGTGGACAGTCGCGCTCCCCGGCAAACCTCCTGTGCATCCAGGAAGAGCTGGTTCCTGGCAGAGCCGCCGAGCGGCAGGCCTCAGCCCTGACGACCATGATGACGACGACGACCACCACCACCACCACCAAAGGCGCTTTGACCGCCGAGGGCCCGCTTCCTGCCTCCGTCCAGACCCAGCTGGTGTGGCTCAGTGGATAGAGCGTCGGCCTGCGGACTGAAGGGTCCCAGGTTCCATTCCGGTCAAGGGCATGGACCTGGGTTGCAGCCACATCCCCAGTGGGGGGCGTGCAGGAGGCGGCTGAAGGATGTTTCTCTCTCATCGATGTTCCTAACTCTCTATCCCTCTCCCTTCCTCTATGTAAAAAAATCAATAATTTATATTTTAAAATAAATAAGTCCACAGGTGATGCTCATAAAAATGATTACTAGATGCCCATTTGAACAAAAAAAGAGAGAGAGAGAACGCACCCCCTGTGTGTCTGGCCCGTGGGCGGTGTGTCTATCCACTGAGCCACACCGGTTTCGGCCAGAATCAGCCTTTTTTTTTGGCACAGCTGTCACGACTGTCCTCCCTCCCACACCCCGGAACCAATGTCCCTTCTGTCTCCTCCTGTCTCTCAACTTTTTCACCCAAAATGCTTCTAGGGCCTCTGACATGCTATTCTCAAAGCCCCTCTCTGAGTCTCCTCCTTTCCCCCGCCCCGCCAGAGCCCTCCTGTTTAGCAGCGAGTTGGGTGACATTTGAATCAAAGGCAGCAAAGAGACGGGGTGTCCTGAGGGTACAATCGCAGCCTGGCTAATTCAGGATCGAGCGCCCAGACATGGTCCCCACCAGCCCCGGGGAGCCCCCCTTTAAGAGGGCTTTGCTTTCTAACGCGCACACATGTGTGACGTGAGAACACGGCTGGTCTGAGAAGGCAGCAAGCAGGGCAAGGGAGCACTTTTTTAGCCCTGGGTTTCGAGAAGGTTGGATGACCTCACACCTGTCAGAACGGCCGTCATCAACAAATCAACCAACGACCAGTGCTGGTGAGGATGCGGAGAAAAAGGAACCCTCATGCACTGCTGGTGGGAAGGCAGACTGGTGCAGCCACTGAGGAGAACAGGATGGAGTTTCCTCAAAAAACTAAAACTGGATCTCCCATCTGACCCTGTAATCCCACTCCTAGGAATATATCCTAAGAAATCACAAACACCCATCAGAAAGGATGTATGCACCCCTATGTTCATAGCAGTACAATGTACAATAGCTAAGATCTGGAAACAGCCTAGGTGCCCGTCAGCAGAGGAGTGGATCAGAAAACGGTGGTCCATCTGCACAATGGAATTCTACGCTGCCATAAAAAAGAAGGAATTCTTACCATTTGCAACAACCTGGATGGAACTGAAGAGCCTCATGCTAAGTGAAACAAGCCAGGCAATGAAGGAGAAGCATCACATGATCTCACCCATTTGTGGATAATAAAGAACATTGTAAACGGATGAACAAAAAGATAGATACAGAGGCAATAAAGCATTAAACAGACTGTCAAACTACAGCTGGAAGGTTAGGGAGACGTGGGGTAGATAAGAGATCCACCGAAGGACTTGTATGCATGCAGATAAGCATAACCAATGAACATAGACACTGGGGTTGGGGTATGCCTGGGAGGGGAGGCAATGGGAAAATATGTATTCATGTAACACATTAATAACAAAAATGTAAATAATAAAAAAAAAAGAAAGTTGGATGAGCTGAAACCAGTTTGGCTCAGTGGACAGAGCATCGGCCTGCGGCGGACTGGAAGGTCAAGGGCATGGACCTTGGTGGCGGGCACATCCCCAGGAGGAGGCGTGCAGGAGGCAGCTGATGGATGTTTCTCTCTCATGGAGGTTTCTAATTATCTCTATCCCTGTCCCTTCCTCTGTGTGAGAAATCAATAAAAATATATCTTTTTTTTTTTTAATAAGAAAAGTTGGACCAGTTCTGACCCTTCTGAGCCTCTTAGAGGCAGACATGCGATCCTTCTTTCTTAGCAGCCGGGTTAGATTCTGGGTCCCTTTTAAGGCAGCGGTTCTCAACCTGTGGGTTGAGATCCCTTTGGGGGTCGAACAACCCTTTCACAGGGGTCGCCTAAGACCATCAGAAAACACATATTTCCCATGGTCTTAGGAATCAGCACACCGCTCCTCGGTGTAGCAAAGTGTAGCCACGTCGTTTACTGTTGTCCTAGGAAGACTGTTACCCATGCTGCACCATGATTCAAGACAACATTTCATTTACTTGTCATTAGAAATAAATATTTCACAATATACAATTACATATTGTTTTTGTGATGAATCCCTATGTTTTCATGATGTTCAGTTTGTAACAACGAAAATGCATCCTGCCGATCAGATATTTACATGACAGTTCATAACAGCAGCAAGATGACAGTGAAGAAGTAGCCACGGAAATAATTTTATGGTTGGGGGTCACCAACCCATGAGGAGCTGTCTTAAAGGATAGCGGCATTAGGAAGGTTGAGAACCGCTGCTCTAAGGGAATCTAGGCCGGCTCTTCTGCTAGGACTCGGTGGGTCCTGTGGATTGTCTGAGGGGTCCCCCGGGGCCTGACCTTACACTTGAGACGTGATGAAACGAAGACGAGGTCACTGGCAAAGCATTTGAGTATAATGCTTTCCCTGGAGAACCAGCTCAAGAAACCCCACTCTTCCTGTTCTCTTCCCTCTCCGTTCTGCTCCCCTCTCCCCCACCCATTCCTGACAGAGGAGAGATAGAGACTGCTGAGGACCCCTGGCCGGTAGCACAGGCGGCGAGAGGGTCATCCTGATACACCAAGGTTGAGGGGTCGATCCCCGGTCCCGGCACAGACAAGAATCAACCAATAAATGCACAAATTGATGTCTCTCTGTCTCTGATAAGTAATTTTTTAAAAAAATATATTTTATTGATTTTTTACAGAGAGGAAGGGAGAGAGAGTTAGAAACATGGATGAGAAAGAAACATCAATCAGCTGCCTCCTGCACTCTCCCCACTGGAGATGTGCCGGCAACCAAAGTACATACCCCTGACCGGAATCAAACCTGGGACCTCTCAGTCCGTAGGCTGATGCTCTATCCACTGAGCCAAACCGGTTTTGGTGATAAGTAAGAAATTTTAAAAATAAAGACTGCTTGAGTACCTTCCAAGAGTGAATAAAGCTAGCCTGGCCGGCATGGCTCAGTGGTTGAGCGTCGACCTATGACCCAGGAGGTCACGGTTCGATCCCCGGTCAGGGCACAGGCCCGGGTTGCAGGCTCCATCCCCAGTGTGGGGCGTGCAGGAGGCAGCCGATCCCTGATTCTCTCTCCTCACTGATGTTTCTGTCTCCCTCTCCCCCTCTCACTTGCTCTCTGAAATCAATTAAAAAATATATTTAAAAATGATGAGAGAGTGAAGCTGATGAAAAGCCAGGGAAACAGAGTGATCTGCTCAACAGGCTGCGGTCTTTCTTCTTTGCCAGGCACGTGCACGTCTGGCCTAAAAACGAAAGCAGGCCGCCCTGGCCGGTGTTGCTCAGTGGATAGAGCGTCGGCCTGCGGACTGAAGGGTCCCGGGTTCGATTCCGGTCAAGGGCATGGACCTCGGTGGCGGGCACATCCCCAGTGGGGGGCGTGCAGGAGGCAGCTGATGGATGCTTCTCTCTCATCCATGTTTGACTCTCTGCCCCTCTCCCTTCCTCTCTGTAAAAAATCAATATATTTTAAAAAATAAAAATAAAAGCAGACCTTTGTGAGAGGTGTATCGGCACCCAGGACCCGGCCTCTTCCTCCGAAGGGAGTGGGGTGTGTCCAGGCAGGGGTACGCGCTCTTAGCGGTTTGGAGCCTGCGGGCTCCCCCTGGTCTAGGGGAGACACTGCTTTTCCCAGTTTGCACATGGCCCTCTCCTGGACGCCAAGGACAGGAGTGTTGAGAGCTCATCAGAGGCCTGCCTTCCACCCCACTTCTGCATGAGACACGTGTGTGTGCCCGAGAATCTGTTCAGAATATTCAGAAAACCTCACCCTGCCGGTGTGGCTCGGTGGTCGAGTGTCGACCTATGAACTGAGAGGTCATGGTTTGAATTCACGGTCAGGCACAGATCAACGATTCTTTCTCATCATTGCTGTTTCTCTTTCCCTCTCCTTCCTCTCTCTCTGAAAACAAATGAATTAATAATAATAAAAAGAACCCCGTGGCCAAAACCGGTCTGGCTCTGTGGATAGAGCATCAGCCTGGGGACTGAAAGGTCCCGGGTTTGATTCCGGTCAAGGGCAGGGACCTGGGTGGCGGGCACATCCCCAGTAGGGGGCGTGCAGGAGGCGGCTGATGGATGCCTCTCTCTCATCGGTGTTTCTAACTCTCTATCCCTCTCCCTTCCTCTCTGTAAAAAAATCAATAAAATATGTTAAAAAAAAAAAAAAGAACACTGTGGCAGTAAGAGAAATAGCTAAGCAGACAGCAGTAAAAGGCACCAGAGGCCTATACATCATATCCTCACACTTTCTTCTCTAGAACACTCTAGAACACGATGTCCTATTTCTTGCCTCTTATGGTGACTTGTTTCAAACCCAATACTCCACACATTTACCCATTCACAACCTTTTATTTATTTAAATATATTTTATTGATTTTCCAGAGAGAAAGGGAGAGGGATAGAGAGTTAGAAACATCAATGAGAGAGAAACATCAATCAGCCGCCTCCTGCACGCCCCCTACTTGGGATGTGCCCGCCACCAAGGTCCATGCCCTTGACCAGAATCGAACCCGGGACCTTTCAGTCCGCAGGCCAATGCTCTATCCACTGAGCCACACCGGTTCCGGCAATTCACAATCTTTTTTTCTTTTTTCTCCCAACTTTTCCCCTAAATCCTTAAAGACGCTGAGAAAATGCCCATCCCCTGGCCAGCTGGCTCCTGCCACAGCCAAGTACAAACCTAGCTGGTCCGATCTGGGGCGCGGGTGGGGGGAACCCCTGCGGGCTCTCCCTGCCTGTCCTTGACCCCGGCTGGCCCGCCCTCTCCATGCACATGAGGACCTGGCGGCCAGACGCACAGTCTAACTCCATTCCCGAGCTCTCCGAGAAGAGGGCCGAGGGACCTTTAAAGAGATGGAAAGGCATGTGCCTCGTTCAGACCCCCCCCAAAAAACTCGTCCATGGGGGGGTGTCTGCCGCTCAGGCTGGCTGGACAGAGAAAGGCCAGGTCCATTTCCTCTCCACTGGGGGTCACCAGAACTCTGTTTATATTTGTCTTTTTTTTAATATATTTTATTGATTTTTCACAGAGAGGAAGGGAGAGGGATAGAAAGTCAAACATCTATGAGAGAGAGACATCCATCAGCTGCCTCCTGCACGCCCCCCACTGGGGATGTGCCCGCTACCCAGGTCCATGCCCCCAACCGGAATCAAACCTGGGACCCTTCGGTCCGCAGGCCGACACTCTATTGAGTCACCCCGGTTTTGGCTATATTTGTCTTTTTTAAAATTCCACCGGTGTCTCCAAGCCAGACACTGCCTACAGGTCCAGTCCCTCATCCATTCCGTTGCCACCCACAATGCCCGATTATTTTTAAAAAGAGTTTGAATGGTAAGCCTTGGCTGATGTGGTTCAATGGGTAGAGCGCCGGCCTGCGGACTGAAGGGTCCCAGGTTCGATTTCCCCATTAGGGCACAGGCTTCTCTGGTTGCAGGCTCAATCCCCAGAAGGGGGCCTGCAGGAGGCAGCCCATCCATGATTCTCTCTTATATTGGATGTTTCTCTCTCTCTCTCCCTTCCTCTCTGAAATCAATAAAAATGTGTGTGTGTGTGTGTGTTTAAATATATTTTATATTGACTTTTCACAGAGAGGAAAGGAAAGGGATAGAAAGCCAGAAACATCGATGAGAGAGAGAGACATCGATCAGCCACCTCCTGCACGCCCCCTACTGGCGATGTGCCCGCAACCAAGGTCCATGCCCTTGACCGGAATCGAACCTGGGACCCTTCAGTCCACAGGCCAATAATACTCCATCCACTGAGCCAAACCAGTTTCGGCTTTTCTATATTTTTTTATTGATTTTTTACAGAGAGGAAGGGAGAGAGATAGAAAGTCAGAAACATCGATCAGAGAGACATCTATCAGCCGCCTCCTGCATGCCCCACAGTGGAGATGTGCCTGCAAGCAAGGTACATGCCCCAGACCGGAATCGAACCTGGGACCCTTCAGTCCGAAGGCCAATAATACTCCATCCACTGAGCCAAACCAGTTTCGGCTTTTTTTAAAAAAGAGTTTGAATAGCTTGAGGGAAATGAGTCTCGCTTTATTTCAGATATGATATTGGTGGGAAATTGACACACACACAGCCCTACACAGCTACCCCTTTCAGCCACAAATCCCATTCAGCTGGGTCAGTGAATTGGCTTGTATTGGAAGGAGGTCAATTCTACACGGCCCAGAGGGTCTTGAGTGGGGGTGGAGGGAAAAGGCTTAGAACAGACAGACCAGAGAATGAAAGCCGGGTCTCGGGGGGCACCTGCCTCTCTGATGGAGAGACAGAGCCGCACCCCACAAACCGTGCCTTTATTTTACAGCCGAAGCCACGAGGCCGAGGCAGGGCGAGATCAAGATGCTGACAACCCTCGGCTGCGTTTCCCTCCCACTCAACCACCCGCACCTGAATCCTATCACGCTCCCTCCGTTACCAGGGGGCACGTGTTGCGACTGTAGGTTCGCACCGACCACCCCAGCTGTGAGCTATCAATGGGGGACCGGAAGGCTCTGCCCTCCATGCCGGGGACTCGCAGCCGGAGGCTTGAACCTGTCCACACGCTGTACCCGCCCACACCTTCACCATCCAGTGCCTTGCGATGGGCCAGGAGAGACACATTCACCTGTCACACCAACCTGCCACCTCCTTCCTTTCCCCGGCTGCTCTCCAATGCACCTCGTTAACCCCTGCCAGCCCGGGGCCGGGCAAACACACAGGCAGTTTCCACGTCTCCGAGGCACAGCTGCGCCCGGATTTCCCTCCGTGACGGAAGAACGGGTTCAGCGGGTGAAACTCGGGGCCCTGGGGACTCCCCATGGGGACAAGGCAGAGCCAATGCCAGTCTTACAACTCTCTTATCTTTCTCAGGGCTGAGCGGTGCCCTGAAAACCAGGTGGAACGGGGTGTGTGTGTGTGGTACAGGCTGTGAGCGATCAGGGACCAGGGGATGGGGTTTGGGGAGGGGGGTGATCTGTGAAGAACCCACAGACAGGACTACTCCTTCGACTGACCGTCTTGGCGCCACTGCCCCGGCCCCGCCTGCGGGGACGGTCCCGCTCTCACCGAACTGCAGTCCCAACCCGAACGTGTCCCTCGCTGCGGGAACCTCTTCCACAGACACGCAAGAGCCGTTATACCCCCAACACCAGGCTCTGAGGACCGGCCCCCACACCAGCGAGACGCCTCTCTCAGCTGAGCCCCCCATCCAGCCCCCTCTGGCTCCCCAAGGGAAAGCGTGAACGCATGAAGCAACGCTAACGGGACCGGTCATCAACAGGAAGCAACGTTATATAATCATCGTCCGAGTTCAAGACCCAAAACGTGGTAGAAACTCAGGGAAGAAAAAAACGGATTATTATCATTTTTTTCTTCCCCCAAATAAAACCCAGGCTGGCGAAATAAAGAGAGAAAAGGAAAAGAAGGAAGTGGCCAGAGACAGCTACCAACTGCAGGATCCCTCTCTCGCTCGCTCGCTCTCTCTCTAAAAATCACCCCCACATGTGGGCATTTCCCCTGCAGGTAGAACGAGCGCAGCGCTCCCAGCTGCGGCTTCTAACAGCTGAGGTTCTGGTTCCTCCCCGGGAAGGACCACCGCCTTTTCCAGGCCAAACTGGGGACTCAGCACCCGGGTCCACGGCCCGCGTCCCCCGACACGTAACCCCTCAGAGGATCCCCCTGCTTCTCTCTCCCTGCACCCCACGATCCTGTGACATTTCACCCCGTCCAGCTGGGCCAGATGCCCGAGCCATGCCCACCCTGACCCCTAATTCCCCCGTGGCTCTCGGGCCTGGGGGTGTGGGTGTGGGGGGGACTCAGGGGGACATCCATGCACCTGGCACCTGGCAGGTAGGGGTGGGGGTGTGCAAAGCCGCTTCCTCCCAGCCACACAGGGGGGTCTGACCTGCTCCAGGTCACACGGCTAGCAAGGGGGTGAGTCTCCCCGAGGTTATGCATGGCTCACCTGACAGCTGGCAGGTACAGGGGTGGAGAGAGAGAGGAAGAGAGAGACAGAGAGAGAGAGAGAGAGAGAAAGCAAAAGAGCGCGCACGGTCAAGTTTGCAGGTCCTCGCTTCCCACCAGCCAGGGATCATTCAAAAGGCGAATAAACCCCGTGACCCCGTGACCCCCCCGCCCCCCCAAAACGCACGCCAACCGCTTGGCAGCGCGGGGGTGGCCCCGGCGAAGGTGGGACCCGCGGAAAGCGCGCGCGCCCCGGTCGGTCGGTCGGTCGGTCGGATCAGCCCGCAGCGGGGCTCCTACCTGCAGCGGCGCCGGGTGCGAGCCGCCTCCTCCTCCTCCTCTTCCTCGGGGTGGTGGTGGGGCTCTTCTCCGGCCCGCCCCGCGCCTCGCGGTCTCGGGGAGCCCCTGTCCGCCGCTGGGGGAGTGGGGGGACCCCGGCTGGAGCGCCGCCGCCGCTGCCGCCTTCGCCGCCGCCGGAGGGAGCAGCCCCGGAGGGACCCGCAGGCTCCGAGCCGCAGACTCAGCTCTGACTCGGGCTCAGCTGCGCGGCTGGGGATAGTCCCGCAGCCCCGGGGCTCCCATTGGCTCCCTCCGCGCCCAAGCCCCGCCCCTTTTCTCCTCAGCCCCGCCCCTGACACGCCCCCTCCGCCCAGGCACGCCCTCCGCCCCGCCCCCTCTCCTCCTTAGCCACGCCCCCTAAGTCCCGCCACGCCCTCCGCGCAGACGGCGCGGCCACACACAGCCCCCGGGGCCCCCGCAGCCGGTTGGGGTGCAGCCCGATGGGCGAGCGCCCGGCTTTTTCTGTGTTTTTCTCTCTCTGGAAAGCAGGCTCGCCACCCTAAAGCTTCTGGGTTCTGTGAAGACAGCCTCCCTGCCCCCCCAAACCCGCAAAACCCACTCCGGGGCCCCAGATCTTCTCCCTTCTTTTGTGAGGGGGTTTGCAATGGGAAGAATGCCCGCAGCCGGGGTGATAGGTGCTCTCTCTCTCTCTGTCTGTCTGTCTCTCTCTTTCTCCTATTGTTTCGAATAGCTACCCTGTTTCCCCCAAAATAAGGCATCCCCCCGAAAATAAGACCTACTTCCGGTGTTGCCTCTCCCTGACATAGAAGGCATTCCCCCCCCCGAAAATAAGACCTCCCCGATCATCAGGCCTCCCCCAAGAATAGAAGGCCTCCCCCCAAAATAGAAGGCCCCCCCAAAGCGACCGTCAGGCCTCTGACTCCTGATGTAAAGAGACCTCGCTCGGCCTGCATAGCTCCGGCTGCAATGCGTTCGGCCCATCGGGGAGCTGGTTGGTGATGACAACGACTAACTGGACCGTCTACAAGTCATACATGTCCCTTTTTTTTTGGTTTTTTGTTCAACCATCAATGTGTAACATCTTCTTCTTCAGGGAAAAAATAAGACACCCCCTGAAAATAAGACCTGGCGCCTCTTAGGGAGCCAACGTGAATAGAAGACGCTGTCTTATTTTCGGGGAAACAGGGGAAGGCCGGGGCCATTAGGAGCACCTGAGCCTTATAACCCTTTAAGTTGGAGCTCAAGGCATGACATGATGAATGGATTCCATGGGAAACACACACACACACACACACACACACACACACACAATCATTGTCCGCGTCTGTTGTCGGCTCCAAAGCGTGCTCCAGTCAACAGCACCCTCATCCCTGTGTGTGTGTGTGTGTGTGTGTATGTGTCTTTGTGTGTGGCATGCAGAGGTGCCTCATGCAAATCAGGCTCGGCGGCTGCCTCCGGCCCGCGTGGAGCACGGACGCCAGACCTGCTACCCCTGAGCTGTGGGTGGGGACTCGGTCAGGAAGCCCCCCCAGCCATGCCTGCGGGCTCCCATACCTCCTGACTCCCTGGTCTTCTCCACACTGAGTCATCTTACGAGGAAGACTTTGTAAGGGTGGCTCACGAGCCGGAGAAGACGGATGAAGTTTCCTGGATTAAAAAAACAAAACAAAAACGAATCAGTGAGCCCCGGCTGGTGTGGCTCAGTGGGTAGAGCGGTTCGGCCTGCGGAAGGAAGGGTTTCGGATTCGATTCTGGTCCAGGGCACGTTCCCGGGGTTGTAGCCCCATTCTCGGTACGGGGCGTGCAGGAGGCAGCCCATCCATGATCCTCTCTCATCATGGATGCTTCTCTCCCTCTCCTTTCCTCTCTGAAACCAGTATCAATATATAGTAGTAGATACAAACCCAAACAATATCTATGGTAAATCCATTCAACAATTTAATTAGCCGGGACCGGTCTGGCTCAGTGGATAGAGCATTGGTCTGCGGACTGAAGGGTCCCGGGTTCGATTCTGGTCAGGGGCATGTACCTTGGTGGTGGGCACATCTCCAGTGGGGGCTGTGCAGGAGGCGGCTGATCGATGTCTCCCTCTCATTGATGTTTCTTTCTTTCTTTCTTTTTATATATTTTATTGATTTTTGTTTATAGAGAGGAAGGGAAAGGAGGGATAGAGAGCCAAAAACATTGATGAGAGAGAAACATCGATCAGCTGCCTCCTGCACAGCCCCCTAACTGGAGATGGGCCCGCAACCAACATACATGCCCTTGCCCGGAACCAAACCTGGGACCCTTCATTCCACAGGCCGATCCTCTATCCACTGAGCCACACCGGTTTCTTCATCGATGTTTCTAACTCTCTATTCCTGTCCCCTCCTCTCTGTAAAAAAATCAATAAAATATATTAAAAAAAAAAACACAATTTAGTGAGTATATATGAAGAGAGATAAAACTCTGGACCCTCCGCAGAGAAAAAAACCCAAGAAAATAATCGTCGATCGTGCAAACTTGACTGGGAAAATGAGGAATGAAAATACCATTTCACCGTGTATTATGGAACAGACCCTCCTTTAGCCTTTCTCACCGGGGCTTCTGGAAATTTGAATGACCTTTATTCTTGACAAAAAGCCCTTGTCTCTGAAATGATTCTATTTTGATTAGACTCGAAAACAAAGACACCTACCCCCCCACCCTTAGCATTATCCCTTTTGTATGTTATTTGGTCTTTGATATTCTGGGTCCATCCTAAACCATCGCCCATTTTGTTGCCAAAAAAAAAAAAAAATCACAGGATTAAAAAAAAACACACCAATTCGTTTCCTGGAAATGTGTGATTCTCCCCAGACCTGCCTGCCTCTCCTCCCGGGGCGCATTCCAGGAATTCTGCCCTGGAACCTGCTTTCGCAACGGGCCCACCTGCGATTGACCAAAAAAAGAAATACAGACCCGAACCCGCCTCTGGCCGGCTCTCTCTGCCCATCATCACCCCAGCCCCGCCTCAGACGGCCGGCCCCTAGGAGTTCCACAACCCCTTCCTTTACGGTTGGCGGTTACGGTAAAAGCCTAACCCGGCCAGAAATCCTCGAGGGTGTGTGTGGAGTACCTTCGAGAGAAAGGAGACACAGAGACTTCTTTCCTGGTGCAGGAACCGCCTGGAGGAGTGATCACGGGGTTTGCTGCCTCGGGTGATGAAGGCAGAGATAGCAGAGGCTACCTGGTCTTGCTTATCTCGGGGAAGATTATCTTTCCACCCAAGCTAGTCAACTACCAAAAAAAAAAAAAAAGAAAGAAAGAAAGAAAGAAACCCTGGTGCTAAGGTAGCAGGTCCTGATTCCTGCCTGTCTCTGCCCCGAGAGCCCACAGCCCCCCAATCACCGGGGCAGCTGGGTAAATATTCCCGTTACCCACGATGCCAGCGCAGACTCCGGCAGGCTCCGTGCAGTTGCCGATACAGTGGCACCTCGAGATACGAGTGCCCTAACATATGAGATTTTTGAGATACGAGCCGTCAAGCGAGCGAGCAATTTTTGCTTTGAAATACGAGCAACAGTTGAGATAGGAGTCATCGCGCGGATTGGCCGGCTGCACACGACCCACCCGTTCACCGCGACTCGAGAATCTCATAGTTTCCCACGCCTCAAGGTTATGGAACGAATTAAACTCGCATCTCGAGGTGCCACTGTAATTGGTGCTTTCTTAGAACTGTCTTTCTAGGAAAAAAAAAAAAGAGAGAGAGAGAGAGAGAGAGAGAGAGAGAGACAGGCTGCTGAAAACAAGCAGGGGAGT
>PVJN01010258.1:26648-58030 GCA_004026805.1 Lasiurus borealis
GGGTTGGGGCTCATTCTAGCTCTTGCTTCCCCTGGAGAGACTGTGAATGAAACCCTGAGTGAGGTTAAGTCCCAGGTACACTTTCAACTGCCTCGAAGGCACACTGATCCCAGCCCTCGCGCCTTCCAGGAATGGAACGCAAACTGGATGAGTGAGGAGTGAACCCTGACACCCGGCAGGCCGGTCAGGTGAGGAGGGAACAGGCGAGTGGAGGAAAAGTCAGCCTGGAGGGGCAGGGGGCCGGGGGAGAGAAGGGGAAAGAGAGAGGTCCCATCCTCTATCTCAGGCCGTGGGCCAGGTACAGAAGGCCCTCAGGGTGGCAGGCCCAGGTGCCTGGCGAGGGGTCATCAGGAGGGGCGGGGTCTCGCCCCCAGGGGGTCTCTTCCTCCCCTGGGGTGCCGCTGGCCAGGCAGTTGGGACCCCCGACCTTTGCTCCCGAGAGATACTCGAGGCCTGGGCTGGAATTCAACGCCCCGAGAAGCCAGCACACCAGCCATAACTGAGTCAGGGCTGGCTGCCTGGAGTGAGTACCCCTGGCCTGGGGCCACTGGTCCATCCGTGGGGACCACAGCCCTGATGGACAATGGACACCCCTGGGGAGTGCTGAGCGTTCTCCTGAGATTCCCCCCTCCCCCTCCCAACCTCCCCTCAAGTCTCCGCCCTTAGAACCCTTAGGAGGGAGGGCCCAGTACCCTCTTCCTGGGGGGAAAGAGGGGAGAGGAGATGGGATGGAGGAGTTTCTTGCCTTCCCTCCCCGCTTCCCCCAGGCACGGTGCCATGACAGCGGTTCTCAACCTTCCTCAGGCTTCGGCCCTTTAAGACAGCTCCTCATGGGGTGGTGACCCCCAACCACAAAATTATTTCCGTGGCTACTTCATTGCTGTCATTTTGCTACTGTGATGAACCGTCATGGAAATATCTGATAGGCAGGATGGATTTTCGTTGTTACAAATGGACCATCATGAAAGCATAGGGATTGATCACAAAAACAATACGTAATTGTATATTGTGAAATATTTATTTCTCATGACAAATAAACGAAATGTTGTCTTGAATCGTGGTGTAGCATGGGCAACAGTCTTCCTAGGACAACAGTAAAGGACATGGCTGCACTCTGCTACACCGAGGAGCGGTGTGTTGGTTCCTCAGACCATGGGAAATAGGTGTTTTCTGCTGGTCTTAGGTGACCCCTGTGAAAGGGTCGTTCGGCCCCCAAAGGGGTTGCGACCCACAGGCTGAGAACCGCTGCCATGAGCTGCCTCACCCCCAGCTCCGAGGGCCCCTCCTTTACCGGCTTCTCTCGCTCCCCCAGGCCCCTGTCTCCCAGGAATTACTCCCCCCACCTCTGCCAGTCACCTAGGAAACGTCTCTGACCGCCGGAGTCTCGTCTCTGAATTCGTTCTTGGCCGGAACCCAAGGACCGAGGTTGCTGAACCCAGATTTTTTTGGCCTGGCCCTGCGGGTCCAACTCCCGGTGCCCTTCCTGCCACCTGCCACGTGCACCTCGAAATCTCCGAGTGATGTTCCCATGATCCACACGGGTGCACAGAAATCTGTCATCTCACCTTCCCCAATGCCTGGGGCTTCCCCGTGGAAAATACATGTTTCTCTCCTGTTTCAGAAGGTTCCTGCCCACAGATGCATAACAGCCGAAACCGGTTTGGCTCAGTGGATGGAGCGTCGGCCTGCGGACTAAAAGGGTCCCAGGTTCGATTCCGGTCAAGGACATGGACCTGGGTGGCAGGCACATCCCCAGTGGGGGGTGGGCAGGAGGCGGCTGATGGATGTTTCTCTCTCATTGATGCTTCTAGTTCTCTCTCCCTCTCCCTTCCTCTCTGACATTAATAAAAATACACACATGTAAAAAGCCGAAAAAGCCGAAACCGGTGTGGCTCAGTGGATAGAACCTCAGCCTGCGGAATGAAGGGTCCCAGGTTCGATTCCGGTTGGGGGCAAGTACCTTGCTTGCGGGCACATCTCCACTGTGGGGTGTGCAGGAGGCGGCTGATTGATGTCTCTCTCTCATCGATGTTTCTGACTTTCTATCTCTCTCCCTTCCTCTCTGTAAAAAATCAATAAAATATATTAAAAAAATACACACATATAAAAAGCCAAAACCGGTGTGGCTCACTGAATAGAGCTTCAGCCTGCGGACTGAAGGGCCCCAGGTTCGATGCCGGTCAAGGACATGGACCTGAGTGGCGGGCACATCCCCAGTGAGGGCTGTGCAGGTGGCAGCTGATGGATGTTTTTCTCTCATCGATGTTTGTAGCTCTCTCTCTCCCTCTCCCTTCCTCTCTGACATCAATAAAAATACATACATATAAAAAGCCAAAACCGGTGTGGCTCAGTGGATAGAGCGTCGGCCTGCAGAATGCAGGGTCTCAGGTTCGATTCCGGTCGAGGGCATGGACCTGGGTGGCGGGCACATCCCCAGTAGGAGGCGTGCAGGAGGCAGCTGCTGGATGTCTCTCTCTCATCGATGCTTCCAGCTCTCTGTCCCTCTCCCTGCCTCTCTGTAGAAAATCAGTAAAATAAAAACGCATCGCGGTGATTTACCCGCGCCTTGTAGCCGAAGAACAGAGCCTGTCCCTGTGCTGCCGAAGAGATTCTGGGGGCAGGAGGGCGCCATCTGTCACGCGCGTGCCACCCCCTGGAGCCGAGGGCGGAAGTCGCAGAGGAGCCGGGAAATTGATCGGGAAGGGAATTCCCGCAGACTCGGCTGCAGCCCGCTGTGCTCCCCGGAGACCCCGGGAGCAGGTGGCGTGGGGTGTTCCATTCATTAGCTCCTGCTTGTTAGCTGGCGGCGAGGTCCCCGCCCGGCCCTCTGAGCTCTGAGACGTGGAGGGGGAGAGGGGACAGGAGCCAGGGGGTGGGGGGTGGGGGGTAGGAGGAGCAGAAGGAGAGGCCGGGGGAGACAGAGCCACCTTTGACCTCACACCATGTGCTTAGGATCTAGGGCCGCGGTCAGCAAACTCGTGAGTCCACGGAGCAAAGTATCAACAGCACAACGATGGACATTTCTTTGGAGAGCCACATTTTTTTAAACTTAAACTTCTTCTGCCGAAACCGGTGTGGCTCAGTGGATAGAGCGTCGGCCTGCGGACTGAAAGGTCCTGGGTTCGATTCCGGTCAAGGGCATGTGCCTTGGTGGCGGGCACATCTCCAGTGTGGGGCGTGCAGGAGGCGGCTGATCAATGTCTCTCTCTCATCGATGCTTTTCTCTATCCCTCTCCCTTCCTCTCTGTAAAATACCAATAAAATATATTAAAAAATAAAAATTTTAAAAAAAAGCAACTTAAACTTCTTCTAGCACTACTTTTTCCAAATAGACCCGCCCAGGCCGTGGGGTTTTGTGGAAGAGCCACACTCCAGGGGCCAAAGAGCCGCGTGTGGCTCGAGAGCCGAGGTTTGCCGATGTAGGAATGGCAGGGGCAACTGAGATAACGGCCAGGGAAATCCACCGAGGTCTCTGCCCCGCCCTCAGCTCTCTCCCCAGCCTGCTAACGACGCAATCTAGATCCTTCCATAAGTGGATGCCGCAGGTGCATCACATTCATCCACTCCCCCTGGCAACCGAGGGCAGTTCACACGGGGCTCAAAGGCACCCCATCTGCCACGGAGACAGAGATAATGATGGCTGGTTGTCAATTAGATTTCTTCTTCTTTCTAAAAATAAAATACATTTTTTAAATTAATTTCAGAGAGAAAGGGAGAGTGAAAGAGAGAGAGAGAAGTATCAGTGAGGAGAGAGAATCATGGAGCGGCTGCCTCCTGCACGCCCCCCACTGGGGATCGAACCTGCCACCCTGGCCTGTGTCCCGACCTGCAGTTGGATGGTGACCTCCAGGTTCAGAGGTGGACATTCAACCGCTGAAAGGCAGTAGGATGTGGTGGCCACGGGAGACCGTGGGGGACAGGCAAGGCCCCCAGGTTCAGAGACACCCCTGACACTCTCCAATGAAAGACCCCTGGGGGGAGCCACCCCACATGGGGTTTTCATTATTGGAGTCTTTTCTCCGAAGTTTCGAGAAGCCATCGGTAGTCGCTACTTGGTGAACTACATGTCTATGTTCTATTCCTTTCACTATTAAAAAATACATAGTTCAATTGATCAGAGAGGAAGGGAGAAGGAGAGAGAGAGAGAGAGAAACATCAGTGAGGAGAGAGAATCATTGGTCAGCTGCCTCCCGCATGCCCCACCCTGGGGATGGAGCCCACCACCTGGGCCTGTGCCCTTGACTGGGAATCGAACCCTGACCTCCTGGCTCATAGGTGGACACGCAACCATCGAGCCATGCCGGCTGGGCTGTAACTTATTTTATTTATTTGTTTGTTTATTTATTTAAATATATTTTATTGAGTTTTTACAGTGAGGAAGGGAGAGGGATAGAGAGTTGGAAACATCGATGAGAGAGAGACATCGATCAGCCGCCTCCTGCACACTCCCCACTGGGGATGTGCTCGCCACCCAGGCACACGCCCCTGAATGGAATCGAACCTGGGACCCCTCAGTCCGCAGGCCGATGCTCTATCCACTGAGCCACAACGGTGTCGGCATATCTTCGTTTTTTAAAAAATATATATTTTATTGATTTTTTTACAGAGGGAAAGGGAGAGGGATAGAAAGTCAGAAACATCGATGAGAGAGAGAGACATTGATCAGCCGCCTCCTGCACGCCCCCACACTGGAGATGTGCTCGCAAGCAAGGTCCGTGCC
Organism: Lasiurus borealis; assembly: GCA_004026805.1. Lineage (NCBI taxonomy): Eukaryota > Metazoa > Chordata > Mammalia > Chiroptera > Vespertilionidae > Lasiurus > Lasiurus borealis. The sequence goes on from PVJN01010258.1 coordinate 31,369, forward strand.
CTTGACCGGAATCGAACCTGTCTCGGCAATATCTTCAATTTTTAAATATCTTTTTATTGGTTTCAGAGAGGAAGGGAGAGAGAGAGGGTGAGAGAGAGAAACATCAGTGATGAGAGAGAATCATTCATCAGCTGCCTTCTGCATCGATTTTTATTTTTTTATGTTTTACTGATTTTTTACAGAGAGGAAGGGAGAGGGATAGAGAGAGAGGAACATTGATGAGAGAGGAACATCACTGATTGGCTGGCTCCCAACTGCCCCCTACTGGGGACTGAGCCTGAAACCCAGGCATGTGCCTGGCTGGTGTGGCTCAGTGATTGACCTAAACATCAATAGAAAAAATATCCTCAGGTGGAGATTAAAACAAACAAACAAACAAAAGACCTGAAATATGGGCGGCCGATCAATGATTCTCTCTCATCACTGATGTTTCTCTCTCTCTCTCTTTCTCTCTCCCTCTCCCTTTCTCTTCCTCTCTGAAACATCAATAATAGTTTATAGTTTAAAAAGCAAATATTGATGTAAAGGGTCTTCCACCTCTCTGTTCTCTTAGCAAATGAACTCCATTCTGAGCCCACCCGCTGCGCAGGGAGCAAGGGTTTGACCTGCAAACTGGACAATCCCTTTGATATTTCATTTCATTTTATTTATTATTTTATTTTATTATCAATTTATTATTATTTATTTTATTTTATTATTTTATTCTATTCTTTTATTTTATTTAATTTTATATTTAATTTTATTATTTAATTTTATTTTTTTATATTTTTTATATTTTATTTTATTTATTTTATTCTATTCTTTTATTTATTTTATTTTATTTTATTTTATATTTAATTTTATTTTTTTATATTTTTTATATTTTATTTTTTATTTAATTTTATTATTTTATTTATTATTTTATTTTATATTTTATTTTATTTTATATTTTTATTTTATTTATTTATTTTATTTAATTAATTAATTTACTTTATTTTATTTTATTTAATTTATTTTATTATTTTATTTATTTTATTTTATTTTATTTTATTTTATTTATTTTACTTTATTTTATTGAGAGGAAGGGAATAGAGAGCTAGAAGCATCAATGAGAGAGAGAGATCCATCAGCCGCCTCCTGCACGCCCCGCACTGGGGATGTGCCTGCCACCAGTATCCATGCCCTTGACCGGAATCGAACCCCGCACCTTTCATTCCGCAGGCCGACGCTCTACCCACTGAGCCACACCGGTTTCAGCTCCCCTTGATTTTTAAAAATCGGTCTCAGGGATGTGATCAGAGATGGGGAGTGCCCCCCCCCAAAAGTCCGCCGGGTGGCCCCAGCTCCAGTCCCAGGAGGGAGTAACATCCAGTCCCTCGTGCAGTGGCTGAGCCAAAAGACAGTCAATATGTACGGGCTGATCCGCGGGCGCTGGGGACCTGGCGCGTGGACGGCTCCCCGCAGCTGCTAAACAAGAAGCCCTGAGGCCCTTGACCTTGGCCCGCGTCTGTCAGCCAGCTCGCCTGCGCCCTCTTCACACCGTCACCTCCCGTTCACTCCGGCCGCGGCTTCGAGGCCCAGCTGCGGCCTTAGGACAGGGGACTCCAGAGGGAGAGAGTTGTTCTCCTCATGTCTGGACCACATGTTTACATGAGCGGAGTCTGTGTTTACCCAGGTCCTTTTAAGCCTCAGTGTGGTTATCCCCGTCTCAAAAGGCGACAGCGATGCTTGCTTTAAAAAAAAATTAATTAATTAAAAAAAATATATATATCTTATTGATTGTTTTACAGAGAAAAAGGGAGAGGGAGAGAGAGTTAGAAACATTGATGAGAGAGAGATATCAATCAGCCACCTCCTGCACACCCCCCACTGGGGATGTGCCCGCCACCAGGATACATGCCCTTGACCAGAATCGAACCTGGGACCCTTCAGTCAGTTCACAGACCGACGCTCTATCCACTGAACCAAACCGGTTTCGGCTAAATTAGTTGTTGTTGTTTTTTTAAAAAAATACATTTCTTAATTGATTTCAGGGAGGAAGTGAGAGGGAAATAGAAATCATCAATGACCAAATCCTTCACTAAAACCAAAGTCCAAAAAGACACACACACACACACACACACACAGAAATCCTGAATAGTCTGTCACGAAGTTCCATATGAATGGGCGATTATAAACCTGTCTACAGATGCACACACACACCCAGGCGTCTCACATCTACAGAAGAAATTCTGCCGACGCTTCAGAGACCCCCTCCGAGGCACAGAAAAGGGGGCACATGTGCACACTCATTTTCAGGGACCAAGTACCCTCCCCCCCAAAACGCTCAACCACGGAGCCCCGCTGGCCGGGCTGTGCAGGAGTCAGGGAGCTGCATGTCCCAGAAGATTCGATTGAGGATGCACTGTCACCAACCCACTGCAGTGGGCACCGGTGCACGCGTGTGGGTGCCTGTGAGGAGCATGGGGCGCTGTCTCCAGACTCTCAAAGCCACACCCCCACCCCGCCCCCCAACCCCCGGCTCCCAGAAGGCCGGGACCTCTGCCACGAGAGTTGCTTCTTTCTTTGCCCACCGGGGCCTCTGGCTTTGCCGTCCAGCGTTACCGGTTCAGGCCCCTCCCCTGGCCTGCACCCCCAGCTCCTTTTCTCGTCGGAAGGAAGCGGATCCTGATGTTTCACAGGTCCTGCTCCCTTCCATTCCTGTCTGCATCTGCGTGCCTTCCCGAGAAGCCGGAATCTGCGTTTAGCCCTGAATCTCCTCCTCTCCTCGGGGCTGGCACCCAGCGGCCGCCCCCCCTCCCTCCACGTTCCAGGATCTGGTGGTGGTTGTTATTGTTAACTCTTATCTGTTTCTGGGAAGCTTTGCAAACAGTCCCATTTTTTTTTCTTTCCCCGAAACATTCTCAGCGTCCCTAGCTCACAGGAATTCATAGGAATTGGATGTTCTCTGGGGATTTTAGGCCGACACATTCCAGAACGTTCTCTTCTGCTTTTATCCTCCCGTTCTCCTATACAAGGAGAGTCTCAGGCTTACCTTAAGGCAGCGGTTCTCAATCTTCCTAAGGCCGAGACCCTTGCATACAGTTCCTCATGGGGTGGTGACCCCCAACCATGAAATTTTGCTACTGTGATGCATCGTGATGTAAATATCTGCATTTTCCGATGGTCTTAGGCGACCCCTGTGAAAGGGTCGTTCGACCCCCAAAGGGGTCGAGACCCACAGGTTGAGAACCGCTGCCTTAAGGGGTCTTTGGCTTCCATCATCCATTGCAACCAACTTCCAGATATTGAGAGAAATTCGCTCGCTGGCTCCTGAGAGGTCACCAGAGGTTAGAAAGTAAAATTGGTCCTGACCGGTGTGGCTCAGTGGATAGAGCGTCGGCCTGCGGACTGAAGGGCCCTGGGTTCAATTCCGGTCAAGGGCATGGACCTTGGTGGTGGGCACATTCCCAGTAGGGGGTGTGCAGGAGGGAGGCAGCTGATGGATGTTTCTCTTTCATCAATGTTTCTGGCTCTCTACCCCTCTCCCTTCCTCTCTGTAAAAGTATTAATGAAACATATTTTTTAAAAAAAGTAAGATTGCTCCATTCCATTCAGTAAAGGAAGATGCGTGACGTGGCTTCGCTCACAGGGCACAGTGCCTGCCAGCTGGCAACATTTATGCTTTTTTATGAAAAAAATTAAATATATTTTTATTGATTTCAGAGAGTAAGTGGGAGGGAAGAAGGGAGGGAGAGAAACATCCATGTCGAGAGAGAAGCATCGATCGGCTGCCTCCTGCACGCCCCACCCTGGGGATGGAGCCCGCCACCCGGGCCTGGGCCCTGACCGGGAATCGAACCCTGACGTCCTAGTTCAGAGGTCGATGCTCAGTCACTGAGTCACGCCCGGCCAGACAGATCATGACTGATTCAGACAAAGATACCAGCCGAGCGCCACCCTACATTTCCCTCTGGTCCCCTGGGGGGCAGATGGTGTGACAATAGCTGGGTGAGGGGACAGCGGACTGGGATAGGACCCAAGGTTTGAAAATCAGATTTTACTGCTTTCCCAACGTTTTGAAAGACGGTTAGGGACTGTCTCCTGGGGACCGGGGACATTTGGTTTTTCTCTCTGGGTAAGAGGTGCACATGTTGAAGAGGCAAAAAAACAGCCAGGCACATTACGTCATCATCCGTCCATACGTTCGGGTGGATGTGCCCGCCACCAGGATACATACCCTTGACCGGAATCGAACCTGGGACCCGTCAGTCCGCAGGCCGACGCTCTCTCCACGGAGCCACACCGGTTTTGACTGGTAACCGTCATCTTCACTGCGATACCCGAGCACAAAGCTGATCATTGATCAGAGTAAGCACCTCCTGGCGAGCTATAAAACTCCACCGGGATGGTCCTTCTTTGAAACGATGAAAAGCACTGGAGAACGAACTCACTTCTGGGTTTTCGCAGGGACAACAGAGAACACCAGTCGCCTAATAAATCCCCGAAGGTCAAGAGCGGCTGCCTCCTCTCACACCCCGTGTCCCTCTTGGTCCCTCCAGACCAGCGGTTCTCAACCTGTGGGTCCCGACTCCTTTGGGGGTCGAATGACCCTTTCACAGGGGTCGCCTAAGACCAGCGGAAAACACCTATTTCCCATGGTCTTAGAAACCAACACACCGCTCCTCGGTGTAGCAAAGTGCAGCCATGTAGCTTACTGTTGTCCTAGGAAGACTGTTACCCATGCTACACCACGATTCAAGACAAAATTTCATTTATTGGTCATGAGAAATACATATTTCACAATATACAATTACATATTGTTTTTGTGATGAATCCCTATGCTTTAATGATGTTCCATTTGTCACAACGAAAATCCATCCTGCCTATCAGATATTGACATGACAGTTCATGACAGTAGCAAGATGACAGCGATGAAGTAGCCCCGGAAATAATTTTATGGTTGTGGGTCACCACCCCATGAGGAGCTGTCTTAAAGGGCCGCGGCCTTAGGAAGGTGGAGAACCGCTGCTCCAGATCCCAACCCAAGCCGGCCCCCAGCTCCCCACCTCCCGGTGGTGCTTACGGCTCCCTGACGTCAGCAGAGATGGGCGGCCCGTTAACGGAGGGCCGTCCTGGCTGAAGAATGCACGGGCAGAGGGTGTTCAGAGGCGTCACCCGGTTTATCCCGGGGATCAGGCCTGTTTACCTCCGCACATTCCAGGCTGCTGGGCCGAGCTGGGGGCAAGTTGAAAGGCGGGGGAGCTGAGGGCCGGTCACGGCCTTGAGACGGCTCCGCTGTGCTCTGCCAAGGAGTGATAGTCATAATAAGAAGGATAAACTATACATATAAAATAAGAATTGGGTGTGACATCTGAGAGCAGTGGTTCTCCACCTTCCTCAGGCCTCGACCCTTGCATGCAGTTCCTCACGGGGTGGTGACCCCCAACCGTGACATGTTGCTACTGTGATGCATCGTGATGTAAATATCGAGGTGCCGCTGTACAATCGGAGGACCCCGCGCTGTTCACTCTCTCCGCAGGCCACAGGCACGTCTCTGAGCTGGGACTGGAAGAGGGTGGTTTTCCAACTCCCCTTCTTTTCTTTTTTTTAAATCCTCACCAGAGGCTGTTTTCCCATTGATTTTTAAAAATATATATATTTTATTGATTTTTTACAGAGAGGAAGGGAGAGGGATAGAAAGTCAGAAACATCAATGAGAGAGAGACATCCATCAGCCGCCTCCTGCACGCCCCCTACTGGAGTTGTGCCCGCAAGCAAGGTACATGCCCCCGACCGGAATCGAACCTGGGACCTTTCAGTCCGCAGGCCGACGCTCTATCCACCGAGCCAAACGGGTCTTGGCCCCATTGATTTTTAAAGAATATATGTTTTTATGGATGTCAGAGAGGAAGGGAGAAGGGGAGAGAGAGAGAGAAGCATCAATGATGAGAGAGAATCACGGACTGGCTGCCTCCTGCACTCCCCTCACTGGGGATGGAGCCCACTACCTGGGCCTGCGCCCTTGACTGGAATGGAACCCGGGACCCTTTGGTCCGAAGGCTGACGCTCTATCCTCTGAGCCAAACCAGCCAGAGAGAGGGAAAGACAGAGAGAAACACTGATGTGAGAGAAACACATTGATTGGTTGCCTCCTGCACGCACCTCAACAACCAAGGCCCAGGCCGGGAAGTAGCCTGCAGCCAAAGGTACGAGCCCTTGATCGGAACTGAACCCGGGTGTGGAGAGAGGTCACAGTGTTCGGACAGGTTTAAGCTTCGGACTAATGAGAGGGCACAGTCTTCTCATGGCCACGTGCAAGTCACAGCTTGAAGAGCAAAGCCCTCCTGTATCATGAGAGCACACAGCTGGAGTTGTAGCTTTAACCTGTGGTCTGAACACGTAGTTGAGTGGGATGGAAACCCACGAGAATGGTGCCAACATCCTGACCACGCCCTTCCTTTGCCTCGTGGCATCGGCCATAAAATAAAGACACGGTTTGTGGGTGCGGTCGCTGTCTCTCTATCAGAGGACAGTGTTCCACCCAGTCCCAGCTTTATTCTCTTGTCTGTCTTTTCTCAACCCTTCACCGCCCCCTCTCAAGCTCACCCTTGGCCGGGCTGGCCAGACACACCCGGGACCTTTCAGTCCGCAGGCCAACGCTCTATCCGCTGAGCTAAACTGGCGAGGGCCTGATTTTCGTTATATTAAATAAAGATATTTTATTGATTTTCTGCAGAGAGGAAGAGAGAGGGATAGAAAGTCAGAAATATCGATGAGAGAGAGACATCGATCAGCCGCCTCCTGCACGCCCCACACTGGAGATGTGTCCGCCAGCAAGGCACATGCCCCCGACCGGAATCGAATCTGGGACCTTTCAGTCCGCAGGCTGACGCTCTATCCACTGAGCTAAACTGGTCTCAGCTAAAAAAATGTATTTTTGTTGATTTTAGGGAGAAAGAGAGATAGAAACATCAATTATGAGAATCATGGATCGGCTGCCTCCTGCACACCCCACACTGGGGATGGGAGCCTGCAACCCGGCACGTGCCCTGACCGGGAATCGAACCGTGACCCTAGTTCATAGGTCGACGCTCAACCACTGAGCCCCACTGGCTGTAACACAGAGCTGTTCCAATAAATGTACAATTAACATTCATCTGCCCACCATGGATCCTTTACCTTCAACGGTTTCACCCATTAATTTATCTTATTTCTATCTTATTGCTCTCTAGACAGCTGATTGTTATGTATTGCTAAATTAAAGACGTTCCCTTCATTAAAATCCTGAGACCAATAATAAGAACTGAAAATAGTATTCTCCTAGAACCAGACCAAAACATACACCGACAGTTCAAAACTCTTACACATGATGGGATGCTTCGTGTCTCATAATATCGGTAAATTTTTTCTTATCTCTAGAATATTTATTATAACTTTTAAAAAATATATTTTATTGATTTTTTACAGAGAGGAAGGGAGAAAGATAGAAAGTCAGAAACATCGATGAGAGAGAGACATCAATCAGCCGCCTCTTGCACGCCCCACAGTGGAGATGTGCCCGCAAAGTACATGTCCCAAACTGGAATCAAACCTGGGACCTTTCAGTCCGCAAGCCAACGCTCTATCCACTGAGCCAAACCGGTCTCGGCATATTTATTATAACTTTTAATAAGTGCGCATGGTTAGGATTGTAGAACGGAAATATACAGGGTCGGAGAAAAGCAAGTGTACAGGTGTTCCTATGGAAAAGAACACAACCATTAATAAGCATTAGCCCTGGCTGGTGTGGCTCAGTGGGTAGAGCGCTGGCCTACGGACTGAAGGGTCCCGGGTTTGATTCCAATCGAGGGCACACACACACAGGTTTCGGGCTCCCCGTGGGCCAGGGGGAGGAGGTGGGAAGGTGGGAGGCAGGTGATCAATGATTCTCTCTCATCATCGATATTTCTGTCTCTCTCTCCGTCTCCCTTCCTCTCTGAAATCCATAAAAACATACAAAAATAACACAAGAATAAACCCTGTGTTTCGAGTGCTTACAACTGCGAAGCCTCCTCGGCCCCACCCCGCACTGTAACATGGCAGCGTTCAGCAGAAGACACATCTGTGCCTCGTTTGTCCAACTTAGGAAGAGAGCTAATTAACTGCATATTCTCTCTCCTACGAAAACTACCTCCCCGAACTATTCTTGTAGGCACTGAAAATACCACTTTTCAAGTGGCATCCTTCGACACTTATGCAAGCCCCATCTTGGACGGGCTGCGGGTTCTGGCCAGCCTTTCTCTGCCAAGTTCAAATCCCAGGAATCTCTCCGTTCCACTGTCCTGTGATAACCCTTTGCGATGATGACCGCTCTGTTGAGTCACATGGTGGACCACGGCACTCGCCATATTTCGGGCAGCTTCCTGATACTCTCTCTAGGAGTCACATACCCGTGTGCATTTTTCTTTGATCAATCCTCTCCCAGGATATTTTCCCACTGACTTTTATAGAGAGAGAGAGAGAGAGGCAGAGAGAAACATCGACGTGAGAGAAACACGCCCCTGGGTTGCCTCTACGTGTGCCCTGACCAGAGCAGCCCCGGGCCGGGGAGGAGCCTGCAACCGAGGTACGTGCCCTCGACCGGAATCGAACCTGGGACCCTTTGGTCTGCAGGCCGATGTTCTCTCCACTGAGCCACACCGGCGAGGGCCAGCCTATCCCTTCCGAGCACTCTGCACTCTGATGGCACCGGGTCCACGCGATGTACGTTTTGTGGTTCTGGGTCAGTGGTTCTCAACCTTCCTCAGGCAGCGACCCTTGCATACAGCTCCTCATGGGGTGGTGACCCCCAACCATGACATGTTGCTACTGTGATGCGTCGTGATGTCAATATCTGCATTTTCCGCTGGTCTTAGGCGACCCCTGTGAGAGGGTCGTTCGACCCCCAAAGGGGTCGTGACCCACAGGTTGAGAACCGCCGTTCTGGGTCTTTGCAAGAGCTCAGCGTTCTTCCTGGAAGTTTTCGCTGGTGAGGATCCAGCTGCCGGAGAGAAGACAGCAGACGGGGTGACCCCCAAATAGAAATCTACTTCCTTCCGGTCCTGGAGGCTAGAGGTCTAAGCTGCAGGTTCGGTTCAGGTTGGTTTCGGGTGGCATCGCTCTCTGCTCATCCTGTGGAAGGTGCCTTCTCTCTGTGTCTTCGCAGGAGCGCTCTGTGCCCACATGCAAGGAGGGCGTGGCCTTGTAGGAAGCCATTCCTAGAGAGTTAGCTCTCGACCCCAGTTAATCTCAACGGCCGCCTTAACGGCCCTCGAGCAAAACAGAGTCCCACGGAGGGTTAGGCCTTCAACATTTGAATTGTGGGCTGAAACCGGTGTGGCTCAGTGGATAGCGCGTCGGCCTGTGGACTGAAAGGTCCCAGATTCAATTCCGGTCAAGGGCATGTATCCTGGTGGCGGGCACATCCCCAGTGGGGGGTGTACAGGAGGCGGCTGATCGATGTCTCTCTCTCACCCATGTTTCTAACTCTCTATCCCTCTTCCTTCCTCTCTGAAAAATCAATAAAATATATTTTTAAAAAATTTTTTAAATTTTGGGCCGCAACTGGTTTGGCTCAGTAAATAGAACATTAGCCTGCAGACTGAAAGGTTCCAGTTTCGATTCCGGTCAAAGACATGTATCCTGGTTGCAGGCACCTCCCCAGTGGGGGGTGTACAGGAGGCAGCTGATCCATGTCTCTCTTTCACCAATGTTTCTAGCTCTCTATCCCTCTCCCTTCCTCTCTGTGAAAAATCAATAAAATATATATATTTAAAAAAAATTTTTTTTTGAATTTTGGGCCGAAACCGGTTTGGCTCAGTAAATAGAACATTAGCCTGCGGACTGAAAGGTCCCAGGTTCGATTCCGGTCAAAGGCAGGTATCCTGGTGGCGGGCACATCCCCAGTAGGGGGTGTGCAGGAGGCAGTTGATTGATGTCTCTCTCTCATATCCCTCTCCCTTCCTCTCTGTAAAAAAATCAATAAAATGTATATATTTTTAAACAAATTTTGAATTGTGGGAAGAACACCATTTAGATCCTAACCGCTGTTCTCCAGACAAACTCTTATTCACCCTGTAAGACAGACAACGGAAGACGTAGGTGCCGAGGACATGGCCATTCTAGGGTTACAGGAGAGGGGAGAGTTTTAAGCGGGGCTGTAAAGTCATCACCGCGAGGGGAGAGGGGAGAGATGGTTAGCAGAGGGCTAGCTGTTGAGTGAGCGGTCCACGAAAGACACGCTGCGGCTTAGGAGCCAGCCGTCCTAACTGACAAAGTGAGAAGTGACACGCCCCGCACGCAGACCTTTTTGAACCGCGCTTGGTGACATCTTGAGAAACCCAAGGCCGCCCCAGCGCCGCCCGGGATTGGTTGGGGGAAAAAAAAAATTCCTGACTCGGTGCCCTGGAAAGTCAGTGCAGCTTTCTAGGGCGGAGAGAGTGAGGGTGCTGAATCGCCACGCACGCACGCACGCCCGCACGCATGTGTGGCTTCGCCTCTAAGGATGCCCCACCAACCCCTTAGCAACCCGTAGCGACACGTGCTGAGGACAGGTGCGTGAGGAGGTACGATGGCTATACATCCCCATCCCCCGTCCCTGGCCGAGGACACAGAAACCCTGTTTCCGGTGCCCGTGGTGGCTTCGGGAGGCACCTTCCAGGGCCAATGTCTGGGTTCAGAGTCTCTGGGTGGAGATCTCTGGGTGGAGACATTGACCTCTGACCATCTCTGGGTTGACCTCTGGCACGGTCCGCTCACTGATGCATATGAAGCAGCAGACTCATCACCAGCTGCCACGGCTAGCGTGACCTATGTGGCCCCTGAGGACACCAGTAAAGTCTTTTCCAGAAGGAAGAAGACATCTGGGCGAAGCTGTTCCTCCTTTTCCTTTTTTTCTTTTTTTTTTTTTAAATACAGTGATACCTCGAGATACGAGTTTAATTCGTTCCGTCACCTTGAGGCTTGGGAAACTATGAGACGCTCCAGTCGCGGTAAACGGGTGGGTCGTGTGCAGCCGGCCGATCCGTGCGATGACTCCTATCTCAGCTGTTGCTCGTATTTCAAAGCAAAAATCGCTCGCTCGCTCGGCGGCTCGTATCTCAAAAATCTCGTATGTTAGGGCACTCGTATCTCGAGGTACCACTGTATTTTTATTGATTTTTTTTCTTTTTACAGAGAGGAAGGGAGAGGGAGAGAGAGTTAGAAACATCGATGAGAGAGAGAGACATGCATCAGTTACCTCCTGCATGCCTCCCACTGGGGATGTGCCCGCCACCCAGGCACCTGCCCTTGACCGGAATCGAACCGGGGACCCTTCAGTCCTCATGCCGACGCTCTATCCACGGAGCCACACCAGTTTCGGCTGTTCCTCCTTTTCTTTCTGACCTTAGAACACCCCCCGCCCCAAGGAAAAGCATCCCTGGGAGGTGTCCTGCACAGAGTGAACAGAAAGCAGAGGCGACTTCCGAAGGACAGGATTCCCACCCCGTTTCCTTCCGGGCAGGCTTTTTTACGGAAACCACGGACCCTGAAGGCAGCGGCCCGAGACTTCTAAACTTTCTACGTAATAAAAGGCTAACGTGCAAATAGACCGGCGGTTCTCAACCTGTGGGTCGAGACCCCTTTGGGAGGGATCGAACGACCCTTTCACAGGGGCCGCCTAAGACCATCGGAAAACACAGGTATTTACATTATAATTCATAACAATAGCAAAATGACAGTTAGGAAGTATGGTTGGGGGGGGTCACCACCACATGAGGAGCTGTATTAAAGGGTCGCGGCCTGAGGAAGGTTGAGAACCGCTGAGATAGACCACATGGTAGAAACACCGGTTGCTATGACGTGCATTGACCACCAGGGGGCAGAGGCTCAATGCAGGGGCTGCTCCCTGGTGGTTAGTGCTCCCACAGGGGGAGCACCACTCAGCCAGGAGCGGGGCTCATGGCTGGCAAGTGCAGCAGCGGTGGGGGGAGCAGTGAAGGATGTCGGACCACTGGGTTAGGCCTACTCCCTGCCCGACACCTCCCAAGGGCTCCCAGATCACCAGAAAACACAGGCCTGGCTGAGCGCCCCTACCCCCCAAGTGCACGAATTTCGGGCACCGGGCCTCTAGTTTAAAATCAACAGCGACCAGTCCCTTCTCTGGCTCTCCCCTTCCGAAGGTGGAAACGTAACCAGCACATCCCCCCGCTCCCCCAGCTCCAGCAGGAGCCACTGAGCGCAGAGAATTCCCAGCCTGTTTCTAAGATGAATTGCTAGACACAAAAATAGAACCCAAACAGCCCCACGCTGAGCCCACCAATGCACTGTTTCTCCTCGTGTATGAGGCACAGGCACCGCCTAATCCCAGGCTGACAAGACGCGATGTTTAGATGGGGCCGGAATGTCCGTTTTTGCAGTGCAAGGTCAGGCTCTTTATCATTGCAGGCCTAACGCGTGGTACCAACTTTCCTTCCTTCCCATTCTTTTTCTCATTTTATTTTTATTGATTTTCAGAGAGGAGAGAGAGAGAGAGACATCCATGAGGAGAGAGGATCACGGGTCGGCTGCCTCCTGCACGCCCCACACTGGGGATGGAGCCCACAACCCGGGCCTGTGCCCTGATTGGGAATCGAACCCTGACCTCCTGGCTCCTAGGTTGAGGCTCAACCTCAGAGCCACGCCGGTCGGGTTACACTCCTCGCTCCTTGAGCAGGAGACTCGAGGGAGGTGAACAGGGCAAGAGGCCTCACCTCCCAGGGGCCGGCACCCGCAGATCCCTCTGCCTCCGTGGATCAAAGTTCACGGAGAAAGCCCTGGCTGGGGTGGCTCAGTGGGTAGAGCGTCGGCCTGTGGACTGAAGGGTCCCGGGTTCCATTCCGGTCAAGGACATGTGCCCGGATTGCAGGTTTGATCCCCAAGTGGGGGGCGTGTAGGAGGCAGCGGATCAATGGTTCTTATCATTGATGTTTCTCTCTCCCTCTGCCTTCATCTCTGAAGTCAGTAAAAATCATATATATTAAAAAGTTCAGCCGAGACCGGTTTGGCTCAGTGGATAGAGCATCGGCCTGCGGACTGAAAGGTCCCGGGTTGGATTCCGGTCAAGGGCATGTACCTTGCTTGCGGGCACATCCCCAGTGAGGGGCGTGCAGGAGGCGGCTGATCGATGTCTCTCTCTCATCGATGTTTCTGACTTTCTATCCCTCTCCCTTCCTTTCTGTGAAAAATCAATAAAAAAAAAAAATATATATATATATATAAAAAAAAGTTCACAGAGAAAGAGCTTCCCCCTGAGCCTTCCTGAACAGCTATGGAGTTCTTCTTTCTTTTCTTTTCTTTTTTCTTTTTTTTAACCTTTCAGCACGTCTGCCTTCCCTGCCTCTACCCCCTCCTCCACCGCCCACCGGCTTCCTGCTCGAACCTTGCCCATAAAAGACCGCCTCTCCATCGAGCGAGCGGCTTCGGGCGGGAGCCACATCCATTCCGGTCGCAGCAGGCGGGCTCCAGGCGTGTCTCTCTGCAAGGCGAGGCTGTCAGAGCTGGGCCGTCTCTGCGGAGGGGAGCCGGGCGGGGAGGCGGGCGGCCCCCCGTCTCTCCGACGCGGAGCCGGGAGCGTCTGGCTCCACTGTGACACATGACGAGATTCCAGAGCTTCCAAACAGCCCGAGCGGCCGGCCGGGCCGGCGCCCCGCTGCCGCGGGAGAGGCTCCCTGCGCTTCTTAAAAATACATTTTTATTGATTCAGAGAGGAAGGGAGAGGGAGCGGGAGAGAGAGAGACGCAGCCACGAGGAGAGAGAATCGCGCATCGGCCACCTCCTGCACGCCCCACACTGGGGGAATCGAGTTCACAATTCAGGCCTGTGCCCTTGACCGGGAAGCAATCCTGACATCCTAGGTCGATGCTCTACCCCTGATGCTCTGTTCCCTGAAACCCTCCCCTCCAGCCGGGCCGAGGCGAGGCACAGGGGGGAAAAATCACTGGAAAGGCACATTCTCTGGCGCTGCTGAGGGTTCCATGCTGTCTTCCTGGGGTGAGAAGAGGTTGCACCCTGTAGGGGGTGGGGCATGTCTTCTTCTTCTTTGCCATCTCTGCACATTATTAAAAAGCCTAGAGGCCAGATGCACGAAATTCATGCAGGAGTAGGCCTTCCGTCTCTACACTGTGGTCCATGGCTGTCAATCAAACAATCTTGTCCGCCAAGCACTGCTAGTCCATGAGCTGTCAATCAAACAATCTTGTCCCACCAAGCACTGCTCGTCCATGAGCTGTCAATCAAACAATCTTGTCCCACCAAGCACTGCTCATCCATGAGCTGTCAATCAAACAATCTTGTCCACCAAGCACTGGTGGTCCATGAGCTGTCAATCAATCTTCTCCTCCACCAAGCACTGCTGGTCCATGGCTGTCAATCAAACAATCTTCTCCACCAAGCACTGCTGGTCCATGGCTGTCAATCAAACAATCTTGTCCACCAAGCACTGCTGGTCCATGAGCTGTCAATCAAACAGTCTTGTCCGCCAATCACTGCTGGTCCATGAGCTGTCAATCAGACAATCTTGTCCCACCAAGCACTGCTGGTCCATGAGCTGTCCATCAAACAATCTTGTCCCACCAAGCACTGCTGGTCCATGACTGTCAATCAAACAATCTTGTCCACCACACACTGCTGGTCCTTGAGCTGTCAGTCAAACAATCTTGTCCACCAAGCAATGCTGGTCCATGACTGTCAATCAAACAATCTTGTCCACCAAGCAATGCTGGTCCATGACTGTCAATCAACAATCCTGTCCATCAAGCACTGCTGGTCCATGAGCTGTCAAACACTCTTGTCCCACCAAGCACTGCTGGTCCATGGCTGTCCATCAAACAATCTTGTCCGCCAAGCACTGCTGGTCCATGAGCTGTCAATCAATCTTGTCCACCAAGCACTGCTGGTCCATGACTGTCAATCAAACAATCTTCTCCACCAACCACTGCTGATCCATGAGCTGTCAATCAAACCATCTTGTCCACCAAGCACTGCTGGTCCATGAGCTGTCAGTCAATCTTGTCACCAAGCACTGCTGGTCCATGACTGTCAATCAAACACTCTTCTCCGCCAACCACTGCTGGTCCATGAGCTGTCAATCACACAATCTTCTCCGCCAGGCACTGCTTGATGAACGGGGGACAGAAATCGCGTCACCCTGCTTCCAGGACACACAGAGAAGGAGACGAACCCACACAATCGTGACTAAGTTATGGCGCTGTTTTCTATAACGTCTCCTTTACCTGTTCCTCCTCCCTGAGACAGGAAGAGGAGCTCGGGAATACCACAGATTTGCCTTCTTTCCCCCAAACCCTCTGCTCCCGCCTTCGCTCTCCCCACGGCAGCCCAACCTTTCCTGGTGACCCTCATGAATTGCTCTGACCTCCCAGCAGCCCTCACGTGTCCCCCAGAGGATCCCCTTCGATCGGCCCGTCACTTTGATTGCTCCCACATCTGGGACCGGTCACACGCTTGTCTTAACCACGGGCATGTGCCGAGTCACCCAGCAGGACTTCAGGAGACTCTCGGCCCCCAAAAATCATCCCTCCTCACAACCACCTCTGGAAGCAATTAAGAGAAGATAGTTCCCATCGCAAAGCCTTCGGCAAGATATTTATGATGTAGAGACAGACAGGCATGCACACACAGTCCCCCTTCCCCCCCGCCTCTCTTGAGGGCAAAATAAGAGGACTATTTCTTCAGAAGATTCCAGAATTAATGACGCACCACCAATGCAAACGCATGGTATGCTCCCGAATAAAAACGAGGGGTTCTCTCCCCAAGACTTTAGACTCAGGCCTTGTCTCCAACAGAAAAGTCTCTGGATGTTTCGATGCCACGCGTGTGTACAAATAAAGATTTTTCTAAAAGGGAGAAGGGCATGGGCCACATTTTCCCCGAGCTGGATCATCGAACATCTCCAACTATTTTTCCGAAGCTTTGGGGTTGGCAAAAGCCAAAATTGCCTTGGCCAAGCATTTTTCCCCTTAATTTTAAAATCCATGTGCATTAAGGGAAATTCAATCCATATGTTTCTGATTCATTTGCAGCGAACGCATCAAAACTGTTGCCCTCAGTAAGACTTAGGAGCCCGCTTAGCAGCACACGAGCATGCCCTCACACACGTGGGCGCACAGAGTACCCAGACATGTGTCCTTGGTTGCTTAGAATTAAGAGTCACTGGTGGCCCGGCCGGCATAGCTCAGTGGTTGAGCATCAACCTATGAGTCAGGAGGTCATGGTTCGATTCCCGGTCAGCGGGCTCCATCCCCAGTGTGGGGCGTGCAGGAGGCAACCAATCAATGCTTCTCTCTCATCATGGATGTTTTTCCCTCTCCTCCTCCCTTCCTCTCTGAAATCAACGACATATGCATCCTATATAATAAAAGGCTAATAGGCAAATCAACCACATGGCAGAGCAACCGGTTGCTGTGACACACACTGACCACTGGGGGGCAGATGCTGAGGGCCACCCCCACCCCCGAGTGCACAAATATTGTGCACCAGGTCTCTACTATATAGAGTCACTGTGTCTCTTTGAATGAATGGCTTTGTTTTGGTAAATCATGAGCATTTAATTGGGGGGAGCGGGAGAAAGACCTATTCTTCACTCCTCTGAGGATATGTGGAATGAGTTATTCCAGGAGCCCCTGCCTCAGGGGCTCATCCCGGCTCTGTGTGAGTGGCTACTCCAAGGACCTCATGCTCAACAGCTTGGACGTCCCTACGTTCCTTACGCGCCAATTATGATTTAAAATGGCATTGCTTTGGGCAGTCCTTCCCACTAGAGGAAGGCTCCCGCCTGGCCCCCCAATATCGCCAAATCAATGTCTCTCATTTCGTTTGCGCGCGGCCTCCTTCAGAACCCGAACCCTGACCCGGGAACCCTGAACCACGCGGGACGTGGAAAGAGGTTCCCACATCTGGCGCCTGACCTCCGGACGTCTGGAGGAGATCAGGTATTATTCGCCTAAGAGCAAAGGAAGGAAAATTCACCTAGGAAAATGGTGAGGGAAAATTCACCTAGGAAAAGGTGAGAGGAATTCAACGCACGCAAAGCCCATGGACTGACTACAGAGTCGAGATCTGTAAGTAGGGTGGGGCATGCAGGAGGCAGCCGATCCATGATGCTCTCTCCTCATGGATGTGTCTCTCTCCCTCTCCCTTTCCTCTTTGGGATCAATAAAACTATATGTTTTAAGAAGGAAGACATTCTAATAGTTTCCAACTCTCAACATCAGTGCCACTTCTGGAATGTTTATGGTACGCTGGGGCCTCAAGTACATCCCCTCCTGGTGCTGAGGCTAATGGGGAAGGATTCGGTTATAAATATAAAGTAAACTTTATTATAGATTTTTGGTTTGCATGCTTAAAAAAATAAAATGGCATTACTTTGTCACAAGTGGCTGACAATAAGTTGCGAGGAGAGCAGTGGTGATGATGATGATGATGATGAAGATTTGGGGGAGGAGGTTGATTATGGGCACCTGCCTGAAGACGGGGAGCTGGGGAAAGCCGAGAAGCACCCCTGAAGGCGCAGGCTTTGGGAAGGAGGTGGCAAGATCTTGTTTCTATTGTCTCAAAGCTTCAGCACCAGGAGGGGATGTACTTGTGGTCCCCAGCGTACCCTAAACATTCCAGAAGTGGCATTGATGTTGAGAGTTGGAAACTATTAGGTCTTCCTTCTTACAACACACAGTTTTATTGATCACAGAGAGGAAAGGGAGAGGGAGAGAGAAACATCCATGAGGAGAGAAAGCATCATGGATCGGCTGCCTCCTGCGTGCCCCACGCTGGGGATCAAACCCACAAGCCGGGCATGGAACTGAACCTTGACCTCTGGTTCATAGGTCAACACGCAACCACGAAAGCCACGCCGGCCGGGCTAACTGTGTTTTTCTAGTTTGAGGGCCTGTATGCAGTCTGGCTTCCCAGAGCTGTTGACTGCGGACGGTTTTGTAAGATTTAAACAGATTTTACTTTGAACACTTGTCCGCTTTTCTCGGTATTTCCAAATGAGATTATGCTTGTTTGATTCTGCGTGGGATTAAATAACACTTGTTATCCCCTTCCAAAGCTATGACACATCGTGGGCTTTAACCGAAGAAAGACATTTACTAGCCAATTAGATTAACTACCAAATCTGTTTCAGGGGGGAAAAAAAAAATTTAAGAATCTGGTAATGGTTTGATTTTTTTACCAAACTATGTTGTGTATTTTTATTTTTGAAGAAAGAAAAAAAAAAGAAAAGAAAATCCTATTTCCTGAAGCTGAAACTCTTGGAGTTTGCTCCCCTCCGTTAATTGAAACCACGGTTTTTCAAGCGAAATGGAATCAAAGGAAGATGACATTTTCTCACTCAGGAGAAATATGGGTCACGTGAAGAACACGCTCCACGGACATCATTTATCTTTATTTTATTGATTTTTATTTTTTAAATATATTTTATTGATTTTTTTTTTTTTTACAGAGAGGAAGGGAGAGAGATAAAGAGTTAGAAACATCGATCAGTCGCCTCTTGCACACCCCCCACAGGGGACGTGCCCGCAACCAAGGTACATGCCCTTGACCGGAATCGAACCCGGGACCTTTCAGTCCGCAGGCTGATGCTCTATCCACTGAGCCAAACTGGTTTCGGCTATCTTTATTTTTTGTGTGTAAGAATTAAAAACGAAAACGATAGCAGCCCAGAAATCCTACTTTTCTGTTCTTTTTAAAATATATTTTATTGATTTTTTTTTTTACAGAGAGGAAGGGAGAGGAATAGAGAGCCAGAAACATCAATGAGAGAGAGACATCCATCAGCTGCCTCCTGCACGCCCCCTACAGGGGATGTGCCCGCAACCAGGATACATGTCCTTGACCAGAATCGAACCTGGGACCCCCCTCAGTCTGCAGGCCAACGCTCTATGCACTGAGCCAAACCGGTTTTGGAGAAATCCTACTTTTCTTGAAGCAAAGACAAAAAAAAAAAATCCCAAATTCCATTTTCTGATTTCCCACTCGCACTCCCAAACCTGGGCCTCTGTCGTCCCTCTGTCTGTCTGTGTGATGTCTGAAGGCCGTGTGGACTGGGAGCTCTGAGCTACAGTGCCTTCCCTTCCTCTCCCACCAGCAAGTCTCTACTGAGCCCACCAAGACTGGCTCGAAGGCCACAGCAGGTGCTCTTTACATAGCTACTAGTGACCCAGTGCACGAAATTCATGCACATGAAAAGGG
Source organism: Lasiurus borealis (assembly GCA_004026805.1). Taxonomy (NCBI): domain Eukaryota; kingdom Metazoa; phylum Chordata; class Mammalia; order Chiroptera; family Vespertilionidae; genus Lasiurus; species Lasiurus borealis. Next base: position 50,575 of record PVJN01010258.1, read on the forward strand.
GATTAATTAGAGGAAATAATGTAATATTGCTATTTGCCCTTTCTCTATCATAGAAGTGTCAGAGATGAAAGAAAACTAGTAAAATGTATATGAAAACCTTGTCAGAGTCTGGGGCTCACCACAGGACCCAGAGTCAAGTCCCCACCCACCCATAGGCACCTCAAAATCGAGTGAGACTCAGACCCAGCTGCCCCGACCCTCCCAAATTGGGCTAGATCCAGACCCATCCAGTCCCACCCTTGTCAAGCCCTGCCAGGCAGAGGGCATAGCCTCAGGTCTCCTGGCCAGGTGCCAGGATAGGGGGCGTGGCCTGAGGTTCCCCAGTCCAGACTGGTGCTGGGGGTGTGCCCTTAGGTCCCCCATCAAGCCCCACCAGGTGGGGAACACCTGCCTGAGATCCCCAGTCAAGCCCCACCAGCAGGGGGGTGCAACCTCAGGTCCCCCTTCTAGCCTTGCTGAACGGAGGCGTGGCCTGAGTTCCCCTAACCCATCGCTGGGGGTGCACCTTGAGGTCCCCTGTGAAGCCCAGTCAGGCAGCGAGGTGCAGCCTGAGGACCCCTGGCCCAGTGCTGGGGTGAGGATGCAGCCTGAGGTCCCCCATCAAGCCCTGCCCACTAGGGCGTCCTGGTGCCGGAGTGGGGGGCGTGGCCTGAAGTCCCCTGTCAATCCCCACCTGGTCAGAGGTGTGGCCTGAGGTCCCCCGGCCCAGCACCAGGACGGGAAACGCACCTTGAGGTCCCCTGTCAAGCCCTGCCAGATGGGGGAGGGCTGAGCCTCAGGTGCCTGCTGATTGCTCGTTAAGGCTCCTGATGGGGCCGAGACCGGTTTGGCTCAGTGGATAGAGCGTCGGTCTGCGGACTGAAAGGTCCCAGGTTCGATTCCGGTCGGGGGCATGGACCTTGCTTGCGGGCACATCTCCACTGTGGCGCGTGCAGGAGGCGGCTGATCGATGTCTCTCTCTCATCGATGTTTCTGGCTTTCTATCTCTCTCCCTTCCTCTCTGTAAAAAAAATCAATAATAAAAAAAAGGCTCCTTATGGGATCTTGGCCTCAGCTGTGGGTGCAGCCATCTTTGTGATGGAGCGATGGTCCATTAGCATATTCCCTCTTTATTAGATAGGATGATTTCAGAGAGGAAGGGAGAGGGAGAAAGAGAGAGAAACATCCATGCCGAGAGAGAATCATTCATCAGCTGCCTCCTGCACACGCCCCCTCTTGGGGATGGAGCCCACAACCCTGGCCTGTGCCCCAACCTGGCATCAAACCGTGACCTCCTGGTTCCTAGGTCGATGCTCCACCACTGAGCCACACGGGCCAGGCTGCCCTCAGAGCCCTCAGCCACAGGGCTCTCTGCGCTCCAAGGCGGCGTGCTGGTCCAGTGAGAGAGGCACCCACCCAGGCGGCTGGCCGGGGCTCACTCAGCCGCTCGTGTGAAGCCACATCCTGGCCCGAGACAAAAGGGCAAGTGCCCCGCCCTGCCCGGGTCCCGGGAGGCCTGTTTCCTGTCCCACCCGGGCCTGGTGCCGGGGTGGCTTCGGGAGTCTCGGGCCCCCCACCCCCCCACGCCTCCTGGTTCTCACACGTAGGGACACGCCGAGGGCCCTCTCATCAGCGGCCTCTGGAAGCCGCCCTCGAGCGGGCTGACTAGGATTTCTGACTCAGGGAGGCATCTGGGAGGCCCCTGGGGGACATTCTTAGACATCCTGGGATTGGCTTTTTCCAGAAATCAGGCGCTACCAGAGGAACCGCGTCGAAGGCCTTTTCCCGTGACTCACACTCGGCCCGCAGGGTATTTAAGGTCCCGCGGTGCCTATGGCCTCGCGCCCAGGACAGCCCCCTCCTCCCCTGCTTGTTTTTTCACTTTTTTAAATTATTTTTTAAAAAATATATTTTATTGATTTTTCACAGAGAGGAAGGGAGAGGGATAGAAAGCTAGAAACATCGATGAGAGCGAGACATCCATCAGCCCGCAACCAAGGTATATGCCTTTGCCCGGAATCGAACCTGGGACCTTTCAGTCCGCAGGCCGACGCTCTATCCACTGAGCCACACCGGTTTCAGCATGTTTTTCATTTTTTTTTACATATATTTTTTATTGATTTTTTACAGAGAGGAAGGGAAAGGGATAGAGAATTAGAAACATCAATGAGAGAGAGACATCCATCAGCCCCCTCCTGCATGCCCCCGGCTGGGGAGGTGCCTGACACCAAGGTACCTGCCCTTGCCCGGAATCGAACCTGGGACCTTTCAGTCCGCAGGCCGACGCTCTATCTACTGAGCCAAACCGGTCTCGGCATGTTTTTCATTTTTTCATTGGATGTATCGGGGTGACACTAGTTAACGAAGTTATGTAGGTTCAGGTGTCCCATTCCCTAGCACAGCCTCTGTACATTTTATGAGGTCCACCACCCAAGTTAAGCATCCTTCCTTCCCCCTTGAGCCCCCTTCCCCCTCCTACTACCTTCCCCACCCCCCTGCCTTCTGGGAATCACCAGAGTGTTGTCTGTGTCTATGTGTCTTTTTTTATTTTTAAATATATTTTATTGGTTTTTTTTACAGAGAGGAAGGGAGAGGGACAGAGAGTTAGAAACATCAATGAGAGAGAAACATCAATCAGCTGCCTCCTGCACGCCCCCCACTGGGGATGTGCCTGCCACCAAGGTCCATGCCCTTGACAGGAACCGAACCTGGGACCCTTCAGTCCGCAGGCCGACGCTCTATCCACTGAGCCACACCGGTTTCGGCTCTTTTTGGTTTTGTTTTTGTTTCATTCGGCCACCTTTTCCACCCAGTCCCACACCCCCCTCTCCCTTCTGACAGCCGACAGGCTGGTCTCTGCACCCGAGTCTGTTTCTGTTCTGTTTAGAGTCTCTGAACACCTCAGAGGGCTGGGCTGGGGTCAGAAGGATGCCTAGAGCGCCCTCCTATTGGGCAACCTTAGGACAGGAAGGGTGACAAGGGATCCCTGTCCGGAAACTTGCTCTCTGGTCAGAAAAGTGGGGGTACGGAGGGAAGGGGGGTTTCTTTGTCTTTTCTATTCTCACGCAGGCTCTGGGCGGACTTGATAAGGGCCTAGGAAAAGCCACAGGTGGGATGGGAGAGAGATTCTCAGCTCATTCGTAACAGATGTTAATGCAACGTACTGCAGTACAAAACATCATGTCAGCACACCTAGAACGAAGCTGGTGGCTGATGTCCGTTATGTGTCAGTAAAACCGGGGGATGAACGTTCAAATTAGAAATTTAAAGAAAAAGAGCTCAGCCAAAAACGGTGTGGCTCAGTGGATGGAGCATCGGCCTGCGGACTGAAAGGTCCCAGATTTGATTCCATTCAAGGGCACGTACCTTGGTTGTGGGCACATCCCCAGTAGGAGGTATGCAGGAGGCAGCTGATCGGTGTTTCTCTCTCATCGATGTTTCTAACTCTCTATCCCTCTCCTTTCCTCTTAAAAAATCAATAAAATGTATTTTAAAAAAAGAAATAACTCATACACACCCATGTCAAGGGAATAGCAAATAAAATCAAGAACTCTGCATGAAGGCAGAGGTTTTAATCACTGACTTCTTCCACTCATGAGTCATAGTTGATGATTTATCTGTACACTATTAATAATATTATGGATATTTGCTAATATAGTTATTGCTTATTGTTGCCCCATCCTGATGCCGTACTCAGAGAGGAAGGGTTTTCCTACCCCCTCCCTCTGCCTGCTAGGATGTGCTGGTGACTGGGGCCTCGAAGGAAGTACAGGATTTAGGAGAGAAACCTGAATCTACTAACTTTGGTTGTAAGAACTTGGACAACTGAGAGAGTCATTTACCCGATTTCATCAGCGTTCAACAGCCTTGTTTTTCAAGGAGGCGGAGAGGACGGTGATATTGGAAGCCTTTAGTATGGTTAAGTACCTGGCACCCAGAATCCTATAAAACCGTTATTATCGAGGTTATTATTAAAGAAACATGCTCTGAAAAACTAAAAATGCAACTCCCATGTGACCCAGCAATCCCACTCTTAGGATTATATCCTAAGAAACTAGAAACACCCATCAGAAAGGACATATGCACCCCTATGTTCATAGCAGCACCATGTATAATAGCTACAATTTGGAAACAGCCTAGGTGCCCGTCAGCAGAGGAGTGGATCAGAAAACTGTGGTCCATCTACCCAATGGAATACTACGCTGCCATTAAAAAGAAAGGAATTCTTACCATTGGCAGCAACAGCATGGATGGAACTGGAGAGCATGATGCTACGTGAAATGAGCCAGTCCATGAAAGAAAAATACCACATGGTCTCACTCATTTGTGGATAATAAAGAACATTATAAACTGATAAACAAAAAAGATAGATACAGAGGCAGTTAAAGCATCAAACAGACTGTCAAACTACAGCGGGAAGGTTTAGGGAGAGGTGGGGGAGATAAGAGATCAACCGAAGGACTTGTGTGCATGCATATGAGCATCACCAATGGATACAAGACACTGAGGGTTAGGGTATGCTGGGAGGGGGTCAATGGGAAGATATGTACACATGTAACACATTAATAAAAAATAAAAATTAAAAAAAAAAAGAGAAACATGCTCTGTCCCCCTTTTCCTTGTGAAGTGACTACCTGGAGCTCAGGTCTTAGAGTCCCTGTGGCTTAAGGAGGAGGAACCAACATCCGACTGACTTTTCGGATTTCCCCCAGTTGCACTGACCCCACCGGTCAGAGCTCTGCTCCCATCACAGCCAAGGTTGACCAGATGCACATCAGCTGCCTGAGGAATCACAACTGACCGCTAGGGGTCAGACTTGCTCAATAGTTAGAAACAGACTCCGTTTTTTTTTTTTCCATCCCCAGGACTCAGAAACCACCTTGATTGTTCCGCCTTTTAAAGATTTTTTCAGGGACCCTGACACCCCTCTCAGAAGGGTCACGTTTCTGCTGGGGTAGGGTGTTTCTATACGCCGATGAATACGATGTGAGCTTGTACCAATATCAGCGGGTTTACTCAAAGATTAAAAAGTGAAGGGTAGATTCTATATTGTCCTTGAACCCTCGGTGATACACGCTCATCCAGGGACCCACGTTCACGGAAGGATCAAGAACAGGAAGGAAGTCAAACGGTGACGGAAGACCGGCTCAGAGGGTGCTGGTGACTGGGAGGAGCAGAAGCTGCCGCTCAAAGCACACACCGCCCTACCTGATTTGGCTCTGTGGACAGAGCATCGGCCCGGCCAGGGGACTGAAAGGTCCTGGGTTCAATTCAGGTCAAGGGCACGTACCTTGGTTGCAGGCGCGATCCCCAGCCCCTGTGTGGGAGGCAACTAATCGCTGTGTTTCTCTCACGTCGATGCTTCTCTCTCTCTGTCCCTCCCTCTCCCTCCCACTCTCTCTAAAAATAAAATGGCAAAATATTCTCGGGTGAGAGGATTAACAATAAGTAAATAAGTAAACAAATAAATCAATGCAAACATCAATGTGATTTAAAAAACAACAACAACAAAAAAGTAATCCATCTCTATGAGTTAAAGACATCAAGGCTCTCTTCTTCCTCCAAACCAGTGGTTCTCAACCTTCCTAATGCCGCGGCCCTTTAAGACAGCTCCTCATGGGGTGGTGACCCCCAACCACAAAATGATTTCCGTTGCTACTTCATCACTGTCATCTTACTACTGTTATGAACTGTCATGTAAATATCTGATAGGCAGGATGTATTTTCATGGTTACAAATGGAACATCATTAAAGCATAGGGATTCATCACAAAAAACAATACGTAATTGTATATTGTGAAATATTTATTTCTCATGACAAATAAATGAAATGTTGTCTTGAATCGTGGTGTAATATGGGCAACCGTCTTCCTAGGACAACAGTAAACGACATGGCTGCACTTTGCTACACCGAGGAGCGGTGTGTTGGTTCCTAAGACCATGGGAAACAGGTGTTTTCCAGTAAGTCTTAGGCGACCCCTGTGAAAGGGTCGTTCGACCCCCAAAGGGGTTGCAACCCACAGGTTGAGAACCGCTGCTCCAAACCTTGAGCTTTAAAACAGTTTTGCTCTGGTACCCGAGATGCCATAAATAATGCACAGCGAACCCAAGGACTGAAGACCTACATTTCCCCGCAGACGGCACGCTCCTGGAATGAGGGTGCACCTCAGAGTCACTATCCTCAGAGAGCCAACACCCTCTCCCGTCTCCGCCGTCCCTGTGGGTGGGGGCACCCCGGGTTGTGACTGCCTGTGCAGGAGTGGACAACAGCGGCCTTCCCCGCCTTCCCCATCAGACCATCAGAGGGAGGAACAAGAGACTCAATCGCCATCTGGAAAGCCTTCCAGCGACCCCTGCTGGTCAGATCCGGAAAGGTGAGCATCCAGAAAAAACAGACACAGAGACCAACGGGACAGAATCGAGAGCCCAGACAGATATCAACCCCCACACATGGGATCAGCTCATGTTTGACAAGGAGCCAAGGACACTCACAGGAGAAAATCCCTTTAAGAGATGGTTCTGGAGACATCGGACATACACATGTGAAAGAATAAAAGCCGATCCCTTGGTGACATCACTCACAAACTCGATCGATAGGCATGAAAGGCTTAAATGGGCCCAGCTGGCATCAACCTATGAACCCGGGGGTCATGGTTCAACTCCCGGTCAGGGCACAGGCCTGGGTTGCGGACTCGATCCCCAGGGAGGGGCCTGCAGGAGGTAGTCCATCCATGATTCTCTTTTTCTCCCTCTTTCCTTTCCTCTCTGAAATCAGTAAAAAAAATATATTTAAAAAATAAATAAAATTAAAAATCAGCCCTGGAATTGGGAAGTCGAATTCAAACTTAATTCTAATATAAAATTCATCAGGAAAACAGAGAGATGCATACTCACAAGGAGGCAGGAAGACCTGTGGATAGCTCGGACTAAGTCAAAGTCCCACTGATGTTGATTTTTCCCGAGAGGAAAAAGGATCAAGCATATTCCATCTGTCCCGGTTACTGTATCTACCACCCCAGCTTGTCTTTTTTTTTTTTTTTAATATATTTTATTGATTTTTTTACAGAGAGGAAGGGAGAGGGATAGAGAGTTAGAAACATCGATGAGAGAGAGACATACATCAGCCGCCTTCTGCACACCCCCTACTGGAGATGTGCCTGCCACCAAGGTTCATGCCCTTGACCGGAATCGAACCTGGGACCTTTCAGTCCACAGGCCGATGCTCTGTCCACTGAGCCACACCGGTTTCGGCCCCAGCTTGTCTTGAACCCCTGAAAACAAAACTCCTAGGGCAATCGTTGATTCTTAATTTTTTAAAATTTTTATTTATTTCACCCTCACCTGAGGATATTTTTTCATTTTTTTTTTAGAGAGAATAGAAGGGAGGGGGAGGATAGACAGAGAAACATTGATTGGTTGCCTCCCCGCTGGGCCCGGACTCGAACCTGGGACCCTTCCGTCCCCACAGGCCGAGGCTC
>PVJN01010259.1:0-59608 GCA_004026805.1 Lasiurus borealis
AAGGGTGAGGTTTGTGTTCTCCATCACCTCAAAGCAGCGTCGGAACAGGTGCTTGATGTACAACTTTTTAAAATTAGAAATCACCTCCTGATCCATGGGCTGCAGGATAGGAGTGGTGTTGGGAGGTAGGTAGACAACCTTTATAAACTTGAACTCTTGGAGGATTTCATCTTCGAGGTTCAGTGGGTGAGCAGGAGCATTGTGGAGGACGAGGAGGGCTTGCATGGTTAGGTTGTTTTCCTGTAGATATTTCTTCACAGAAGGGCCGAAAACCAGATTTACCCACTCCACAAAGAACTGCCTGGTGACCCATGCCTTCAGGTTTGCCCTCCACATAACTTGCAGTTTATCTTTTAAAATCTTATGTGACTTAAAGACTCTGGAGTTTTCTGAATGGTATACGAGCAGAGGCTTGATCTTGCAGTCGCCACTCGCATTGGTGCACAGTGCGAGAGTTAGCCTATCCTTCATGGGTTTGTGGCCTGGCATCGCCTTCTCTTCTGCTGTTATATAAGTCCTTTTTGGCATCTTCTTTCAGAAAAGCCCTGTCTCGTCACAGCTGAAGACTTGCTGGGGGATATATCCTTTGGCTTCTATCAGTTCGGAAAAAGTTTTGAGATAATCCTCAGCTGCCTTCACATCCGAACTTGCTGCCTCACCATGCCTTAATGCCGGACCTTTTCCTGAATTATCAAACGAGCCTCTACTGGCTTTAAATGAGTCTTTCGATGCTTCGTCTGTGAAAGTGCGTGGGGTCTGCTCCAGCAAATCACCGTAAATCGCTCGCGCCTTCTCGCATATGATGCCCTGTGTTAATGTATCTCCTTTAAGCTGCTTCTCCATCACCCACACCATCAGTAGATTCTCCATCTTTTCATGGAGAGAGCTACGGAGCTTAGAAATTATTATAACGCCCTTAGCTGGCGTTATACCCCTTATGGACTCCTTCTGTTTAAGCACAGTGCATATCGTTGAAGTACTACGCCCGTACTGCCTTGCCAAGTCAGCCACTCGCACACCTTGCTCATATTTTTCTATGATTTCACGCTTTAATTCAATAGACACATCCTCTTCTGAGCACTGACCTTTCCACTTGCTTTCTTCGGACCCATGGTTATAAAAAGAAGGGTGATAAAGTATGTAAATGCACAAAAGATGTTTCGACGATGAGGTAAAGAAGCACACTGACTGAGGCATGGTAAACTGGTGGGTTGTGTGCAGCCGGCTGATCCACGTGATTACTCGTATCTCAAATGTTGCTCGTATTTTAAAGCGGTGGTAGCTCAAGATACAAGTACCCTAACATATGAGATTGTTGAGATACGAGCCGTCAAGCAAGCGATTTTTGCTTTGAAATATGAGCAACATTTGAGATAGGAGTAATCGCGTGTATCCGCCAGCTGCACAAGATCCACCAGTTTACCAGGACTCGAGCGTCTCATAGTTTCCCACGCCTCAAGGTTATGTAACAAATTAAACTCATATCTCGAGGTACCACTGTATTTTTATCTGGAGCTACACCCTGACGGGCAGGCTTCAGGTCTGGCCCACAGGTACACTCAGAAGACAGAGATGGGTGGACACCATTTTTGGACTCTTCCTACCTTGCTCCAGATCACCAGTACATCAGGGGAGACAGCCCATAACATTTTCTGGCACTGCTATGTTTGCGGCTGCCATCAGGGGCACCTTTCAATGACCTGGTTTTGGGAATCAACGGGCTAACACGCTTTGGTCCCATGGATTGTAACCAATGGAGAGAGAGTTCTTAACCAGCTACCACTTCCAGAGCAAGAGGCATCAAACCCAGGGCATCTTTAAAATGTCCAGAAAACCCCATATTTCTGAAAAAGAGAGCTAGGAGCTTATCCTCATAGCTGTGGCCTGAGAGGCAAGCTTCTAATGAAACATTCATCTAAGGACCCACTGTACTCCAGCGTGGGTCCAGTGTCTCTAGGAAGGGAGCTTCTGCACGTGTCTAATGCCTTGCTTTTTTGTTTGCTTGTTTGTTTTATAGCTGATACTCACTTTTTATGACAGCAGTAAAGGAATGCCCTTGATCACCGGGTTCTGGTGGCTGGTAGGACCTGGGTCTCAGGGGATAGATACAGATAAATAGTTCTTGACAGGCTCCACCCAGGGCATTGCAGACAGCAGACTGAAACACGCCTTCAGTCTCCCCGTGAAAGAGGCCTATTTGCTCTCCTGGAGCTTAAGGCTCTGGTTGGGCATGAATCCAGGCTCCTACTTAGGTCTTTGACAGGGAAAGAGGTTGGTGGAGGCCATCTCTGTTCTCTCCTCCTGCCTCACTTCAGCTGGCAGGTATCTGCTGGAAAGAAATTGAAACAGCCATCCTGGCCCTGATTTTTTATAACTACCACACAAGGACACCTTAAGATTGATTGACTGGCTCTGAGGGCTAGCAGGACTTATGCCTACAGTCCCATAGGACTGTATATATTTGCATAATTTAAAACCTGCTGCCTGAGGTCTGACTTCCAATCAGCCAGAATCCAGGTGCTGAACAAGACCCTCCCCTTTGGGACACTGACAGGTCTCGGCACAACCTCAACTATTGGGAACCATTAAAAATAAAATAGGCTGGTTGGACTACAATGAAAAGTGATACTTCAACATTTGGACAAACTAGAAAAAATGCATAATACCTTGAAACATACAATAAGAATCATGAAGAAATAGAAAATCTAAACAGACTGATTATTAGTTAAGGATACTGAATCTATAATGAAAAACATTCAATGAACAAAAGTCCAGGACCAGATGACTTTAGGAGCAAATTCTTCTAAACATTTAAAGAATAATCAATACCAATTTTTCTTAAATTATTCCTCCCCAAAGAGAAGAAAATATTCATTTCACAAGGCCAAATTACCTTTATACCAAACTCATTTTTACTAAGCAAGCATTACCTTGATAGAAAACCAGATAAGTACAGTACAAGAAAAGAAAATTATATGCTAATATCCCTGATTAACACAGATGTAAAAATCTTCAATGAAATATTGGCAAACCATATTTAGCAATACATTAAGAGGACCATAAACCATGAACAAGCAGGAGTTGTTCCAGGGATACAAAAATAGTTTAAAAATCCATAAATCAATGTGATATATCACATTAACAAAATAAAGGATAAAATAATATGCTCATATTCATAGATACCCAAAAAGCCTTTGAAAAAATTCAACTTCCACCTATGATAAAAAAAAAAACTCAACAAAGTGAGCACAGAAGGAATGTACATCAACATAGTACAAGCCATACTAGTATATGACACATCTACAACTAACATCATACTCAAAAATTAAAAGCTGGGAAGTTTTGCTTCTAAAATCAGGAATAAGACAAGGATGTCCCCTCTTACAAATTTTATTCAACATAGTATTAGAATTATTAACCAGACAATCAGGCAAGAAAAGAAATAAAAGACATCTAAATTGAAAAGGAAAAGTATAAAACTGTCATTATTTGCAGATGACACAATACTATGTAGAGAGAACCCTAGAGAAAACTGTTAGAACTAATAAATGAATTCAGTTAAGTACCAAAAACAAACTCAATATTCAGAAATTGGCTGCATTTTTATACACCAATAATGAACTGTCAGAAAGAGAAATGAATAAAATGATCCTATTTAAAATTGCATCAAAAATAATAAAATACCTTGGAATAAATATAGCCAAGGTGGTGAAAGACCTGTTATGTTCTCAGAGAACTATAAAACACTGAAGAAATAAATTTTAAAAGGTGCATGGTATATAAAAGTATATACCATGTTCATAAATAGAACAAATTAACATCATTAAAATGTCCACACTACCAAAAGGAATCTAAAATCAATGCAACTCCTGTCCAAATTCTGGTGACATTTTTCATAGAATTAGAACAAATTATCCTAAAATTTATATGAACTACAAAAGACCCTGAATAGCCAAAACAATCTCCCTCTCTCCCTCCCTCAATCCTTCCCTCTCTTCCTCTACTTCCACTTCTCTTTCTCCATCCCTCATTCTCTTTCTCCCTTCAAATGAAAAAAAAAAATTAATGGAAAACAATATCCTTGGATGAGGATTAACAACAAAAAGATTAACATGCCTACAATAAATTAAAGAGGTAAAATATAACTAGAGTGAAAATTATAAAACATTAATTAAAACTGAAAAATACAAAAATAAATGGAAAGATTTTCTGTGTTTATTTGATTAATTAATATTATTTTCTGTGTTTATTTGATTAACTAATATTATTGAAGTGTCCATACTACCCAAAGCAATATGCACTATCAATGCAATTCCTATCAAAAGCCCCAATGATATTTTTCATAGAAATAGAACAAATAATATTAAAATTTGTATGAAACTTAAAAAAAAAAAACAACTGGATAATCAAAACAATATTTTGAAAGAAGAACCAAGCTGGAAGTATAGAATTAGCATAAAAAATAGACACAGTTCAATGGAACAGAAATGGGAATCCAGAAATAATCACATGTACATTGAGTCATTAATTTACAAGAAAGAAGCTAAGGATATACAAGTAGAAAATGACAGTCTTATTAATAAATGGGGCTGTGAAAATTGGACAGCTATATGCAAAAAATAATGAAATGAGGCCACCATCTTATACCACACACAATTTTAACTCAGAGTGGATTAAAGGCTTAAAATTAAACCTGTAAACCATAAAACTTTTAGAAGAAATGATCAGTAGTAAACTCCTTGACATAGATCTTAGTGACAATTAAAGCAAGGAGTTGACACTGAAAGCAAAAGCAACAAAAGCAAAAATAAATAAATGCGTCATCAATTTAAAAAGCTTCAGTACAGCAAAGGAAATCATCAACAATATGAAAAGGCAATCTACGGATAATATTTGCAAATTGTATATCTGCCTATGGTTAATATCCAAATATGTAAAAGATATGTATAAGACTCATACAACTCAATTGCATAAAATAAAAAAAAGGAAAAGCAAACATTCAGATTTTAAAATGGGCAGAGAACCTGAATAGACTTTTTTTTTCAGACATATAGATGAGCAACAGGTACATGAAAGATGTTCAACATCATTAATGATCAGGTAAATGCATATCAAAACCACAATGACATATCACCTCATATCTTTCAGAATAGCTATTATAAAAAATATAAGAAATAACAAGTGTTGGCAAGGATGTGTAGAAAAGGAAACCTTGGGTACTGCTTTGGGAATAAATTGGTATAGCCACTGTGGAAAATAGTACAGAGGTTCCTCAAAAACTTAAAAATAGATTTATCATAGTATGCAGCAATTTTCACTTTTTTGTTTATTCAAAGAAAACAAAAACAGTAACCAGAAAATATAAATGCATTTCCATGTTCACTGCAGCATGTTTTGAAATAGCTGAGAAATGGAAACAATCTATGTGTCCTTTGAAAGAAAAATGGATAAAGATGATGGGGATGTAGATGTATATGTATTGTATATGTGTATATGTGTATATATGTACATTTATATGTGTATAAATGTATATGTATATGTATATGTATATACACACACACAATAAAATAGTATTCAGTCATAAAAAAGGAAATCTTGCCTTTTGTGGAAAAACAAATGGACCTTGACGGCATTATGATAAGTGTAGTAACTCAGAGAAAGACAAATAGTCAATATAAGCTTAATTATATGTTGGATATTAAAACAAAAAAAATGAAACAAACCACAAACTCATGGATATAAAGAACAAATTGGAAGTTGCCAGACGAGGAGTAGCTGGTTTGGAGAAATGTATGAAAGTGATCAAAGTACAAACTTCCAGTTATAAAATAAATAAGCTCTGGGGATGTAATGTACTGTATTATGACTATAATTAATAATACTACATGGCATATTTAAATATTTCTAAGAGAATAAATCTTAAAATTTATTACAAACATGCACAAAAATATGTAACAATATATGACAATGGATGTTAACTAGACATTGTGATCATTTCACAATACATATCATTATGTTGCTCACTTGAAATAATGTCATATGTTAATTATATATTAAAATACACATAGAAATAATTAAAGCATTAATAACATATTAGGAGATGTTAAATAGAGGTGAAATGTTCTAAGGTACCTTTATTGTCCAGAAAATGAGTAAACGTTAACTTATGCATTCTAAAATATATAAAATTGATTGTAAATAAACTAAAATTAGACAATAAAGAAATAGATTGATTAAAAATGTAATCAATTCAAAAGAAGTCAAGAGGGAAAATAAAAGGAAAGATGCAAACAGTGGACCATATACAAAGCACAAAATAAAGGAAAATATTTTCAGTCATAAATATATGATATATTTACATTTAAGATATTTGAAACCAAGTCCTTTAAACTGGCACTAAAAACATAAATAAATAAAAAGCTCTATGGTATTTACCAGGGATAAATTGATAATATAAGAGTTCAAAATGCTTGAAAAATAAAGTGTTGAAGAATACAGAATATGCATAATGATCTAAGAAACCCTTTCTAGCTTTGCTGTATCAGAAAAAAAAAAGCCTATAAGGCAAAACCAATATAAAATGATGAAAATTCATTTTAGGAAAAAACAACAACAACAAACATTATGAATTGAATAACAAAAAGCAAAACATACAATGCAAAAGTTGACAGAACTACAGCAAGAATCTGATAAATCCACCAGAGTGAAACATTATAACACACATTTCTCAGTAACTGATGGATAATGTAGAGCCAAAAATTCAGATATAAATAAAGAAGACTTGAACAAAACAAATAAACAATCTTGATTTAATACACATTCAGAAAATGTTTTACTATACCAGTAGCAAATAAATATTCCTTTCAAGCACATATAAAACATTTATGAAAACTGATCACAAATACAGCCATAAAGCAAGTCTTAAATTTGTTTGACCATAATGCAAGGAAGTTGGAACTAATAAAAAAAATCATACTAATAAAACAAAACCAAATAAAACCCACACCATACATTTGGAAATTAAGAAGCACATTTCTAAATAAGTCATGAGATGTTGTAGGGGAAGTTAAAAAACATTTTGAACTGAATGATTTTAAATACTATGTTATAATTAATAAAAGACAGCTAAGTGACTACTTATTCATGAAGAAAAAAAGAGACTCAATGAGGTAATACCGAAATCAAAAAGTTAGGAAAAGAACAATGTAGGGATGGCTGTAGAGGGAGAGATTAAAAGAAGGTACAATACAGAGCAATAAAAAAATAAAGCAAACTATAACTACTCACAATGATATAGGTGAATCTCATAGACCAATTTTCTGAAAGACATCAGGCATGAAAGATTATATACCATATGATTCCATTCCATGAAGTTCAAGAGTAGCCAAAACTAATTGATGGTGATAAAAATCATGGAACTTATCTTTGAGGATATGAAGTGGGAAGTGGCACAAGAGAACTGAACTGCCTCAAATACTCAATATTTTGATCTGGATGGTATTCATTCATAAAAATAAATTTAACTGTATGTTTAAAATATGTACACTTTAGAGCATACGTATATGTTTACCTCAACATAAAGGCTTAAAAACAACAATACAAAGTAATTAAAAAGAATATAAAATAGAGACAGCAAAGCCAAAATTATGTTTTTAAAATGGACTAAGGATATATATGAGCATCTATGAAGGTTGATCAAGAACGAGAGAAGGAAAAAATAAACAATTTTAAGGGGAAAAAATGGGGAAGGAGAAAGACAACGTAAATGATGTAGGGCTTTAAAAGATAAAACATCAAGGTACAAATAGCTTTATTGAAGAAAAATGAAAACCAAAATTATGATTTTTAGCACTGAGAGCTGGAGATAATCTAGGAAATTATCTGTCTTACTTGTTATACAAAATCATTGGTGCCTCAGAATCATCTGGGTTGTTATTAATACAGATATCCATCTTCCTAATCCCCAGCAATCTCCACTGACTGCAAGGGAGCCCATTACCCACTCCATCCCACCACTGTCATTTTATGGGAAATTATATTTATTTGTCTAACTTCACATCTCTAACTTAGGTCAGATCCATAATCATAAGGAAAAATCTATAAAATCAGAAGAATTGACTTCTTACTTGGAGCTATTTTACCATGATGCTTACTTGGTCACCACTTTTACCAACACTGATTTTCTGTTTAGTAACTAAGTGCCAATAGAGGAAGATAGCAAGAGTGAAAGATGAGACAGAGCTGACAGGGAAAATAGTTTGAAGGTGACTGTGTCTTAGACACATATATATATCCTACACATAAGCTTATAATATAACAAGTAGAATCAAAACAGGAAATCCCTAGGTCAAATGCCACGCCCCCATTTATAATTATGTGACCTTGAGGGAGTTACTTGACTTCCCTCAAGCTCACTTTCTTTGTCTGAAAAGATGTTTAATAACACCCAGCCCCTATTCCTCCACAAGGTCACAAAGTGACTACTATATATCAAGTGCTGAGAAAAAAAAAATGTTAATTTTCTCTCATTACCCAGCATTTAAGCCTTTCTAATAGCCTGCATGAATATTAGTTTTGGAGAGTCACTTTTTGAAAGGAGTCTAAAACTAAAGCATCAAGAACCCAGCAGGAGATTTGAAAGACTGAACCTGTTCCCCTACATTTCCAGTTTCTGTTTTGTCTCCATGTCTCTTCCCATTTCCCTAAATCTGAATCATTCTGTCATTTGGGATCCAACAGATGTGTGAACAAAGCCAAAATATTGCTCTTGGAAACTATAATATACACTATGTTCCTTGCATTTGGATTAGAAAGGGAGCTATTATACAAGCTCCACTGTTTGTGTTTCTTGAAAAATTAAGAAATTCTAATTTACCTGAGATCTCTTTTATTCATATAGCTGACTGCTATGTGGCTGAGAGAACCAGTTAAAATACATAGAAACAAATAAAACAGCCTCTTACTTCAAATCCCTAAATGGTTTAGTACACAAATTTCAGGAAATAACCATTTACACAAAGACAATCTTATCATAGTCTTCCTTATGATAATAAGATTATTTCCCACAGCCATGCTAATATGTTAATGCCCTCAATATTTTCCAAGTTCAACATTAAATTAAAGTATATTTATCTTCCAATTAACCTACAATTATGTGCCTTAATATCTTGACATTCTTTTGGATTTTGTTTAATCTATACAATGCCAATATATAAAGATAAGGTCCCCAGGTCAATCATCCAGAAACCATTCCCAGAAGTTGATGCTAATCAGATTTGTTCATGCCATTCAGTGAGTATATTGCCATGATAAGTTTTGGAACAGATGTTTGACACTGAAGAAAGCTCTTTATGGTAGAATTTAAATCCCTTTTGTTCAGTAATTATAAAGATTATTAAAATACACTTTTTGGGGGGTGACCTAATTAAGGCACTTGATCAAAAACAATCAAAACAGCAGCTCCCATATAGCCTGTCCAAGCATGAGGTTTCTTGCTCTCTAACTGCAGCCCTGATGAAAACACAGCATGAGAAATGGGTAAAATTATGATGTCGGCTGAGAAATTAGCCTTAAGCACTTGTTAATAAAGGCAAATAGAATTTTACAAACCAACATATAAACTTTGAGAGGTTATTTTATTGCCTTCTGCACCAAGGTAAAGTAGAGTGATATAATTACCTACCCTATATTCTTATTTAATTCATATTTTAAAATCTTGGTTGATAATGGGAGGTCTAAAAATTAGAACAGATTGAATCAGGTTATTTCTTTAGACCAAATCTGCTTGGTCCTTTATTGAACAGGTTTTTCTCTTGAAATAAATCCAAGTACACTGCTCATTCCCATGATTTTCTATAATAAAAAATTGCTATATTAATTTTCCTAAAATATTCCTGTTTTGATGTGAATGGTAGAGAATACACACACACATATACATTCATTCACACATACATATATATATGGTTGATCGCATGTGTACACACACACTTTTAATGTCCAAATTCATCATTCTATTGAAGTAGCCATTTCATGTTTAAAGTGGGCATCGAAATATGAAGCGCAACACAGTTAAATTTAAATGTTCCTCTTGCCTAATAAAAAGCTGGAAAACGAAGGAACATTGAATGAACAGTCTAAAAAGCATCTTTCCTAAAGGTAGTCTTTCCCCTAACATGTATTTAGTATTAAGCATTTTATTAGATTTTTTTTCATCTTAAAATTTTTCCCAATCCATTCTCATTTGGAAACTACCAATGCTGGTAAACATATCTCATACATCATTATGATGAAGTTCAAGTGTTTGTTCATTTGGTCTCTATAGGCTGGACATTTTTAATACATTTATAAAATCATTTCAGGCTTGAATATTATATTAGTTAATCAGAAAGTTTTGGTGCCATTTGGCATTTTTATTGATATTTTATTATGATATAATCATAAAAAGCTAGTCTAAGAAGAGAGCAAGATAAAATGATCATCAAGCTAATCAAAACTCCTTATAGTATTTACTAATACACATGATGTTTTCCCTTGAATATTAACCCTTCAGACCACACATGTGAACTGAAGTTTCCCCTCATAATTCATACCCTTTCAACCAGGTCTCAAATGCCAATAAGAACTATTTCAGTGACAATCTTTGTTGTGACTCCCCACAGTGAAAAATCAAATTCAACTATCCCCTATCTCCTTTACCAATTCTAAACCAGAAGTACTTAACGAAAGCTGTCAGAATATTTATTAAAAAAAGCTATTCCAGTTGGACATCTGGGAAAAGTTAAAATAGGCTGTATCAATTAAAGGCTCATGACCACAGGTCACAATATTTTACTTCCAGGTAGAGTTAAAGTTGATCTTTTCCTTTTAAGTTATTAACAATGTATGTGTCTGTCTTTACACCAAGAAAATTCGCTGTTAGCTCATATGTTCAAAGAAAATCTCTGAATAAGGGTGAAATCTAAATCACTAGTTAAAACAAATCTAGTAAAAAATAAACTTGTCAATGAGCTGTAGCTTTAGAAACATACCATTGCCTATTCCAAAAGGGGACCTTCCTGAGATCAGAGGCTTATTAAAAACCAGAAATGTTAGACATCTGTTGCTGTGTTGCATGAAGGCAAAGACAGAGATATATTAGTACCAGATGCAAAGAAATAAGATTCCAAAATCCAGCTTTGCTGATATATCCCAAAGTAAGTTACCAGGTTTAAAGAATAACTAAAATCAAAGAAAAATGTTTTAAAAAAAACAAACAAGAAAACAGGAAACTCATCTTAAAAATTAAGCAATCCTTCTATCAAAAATAATATATCTTGATATATGTAACACATTGCAGTAATTTTTTACAAGTGGCTCCTTAAAGCAGACCACAGTTGGAGGTAAAGTACAACCTATATTCAAAGAGAAATACATAAGAAACTCTTTTAGGAAAAAAAAAAATGACTCCTGAATCAGATACTTAGGGTGAAAAGGAGGTGGTGACTGGAGCTGAAATTGGATCTCACCTTGTTTGTTATTATAGTAGCAGTTCCTGATCCTTTCTAAGTTCAAAGGTGATCAAAATTGGCCTCACAGGTTCACAATTCACTCTGTGGTGCCCCATTATATACCAATAGATGGAGTATCATTAACAAGCTACATTGTTGACTCTGCTTGGGACCTCTTAACTTGGATTGTGACCAAGGGTTTGTCAGCTGACAAATGGGTGAGGGATCTTCTAATGACCCCCGAAAAGCCTGCAGGTCTGAAGAATGGGGTTCATTCTTTCCACGGAATCACTACAACACCAATTCTCTTAGGACAGAGCAGGAAAAATATCAGCCTTCCTACTTACAAGTTGGGTGGGGGAGGTTGGTGGTGACATTTAGTAATGAGAATTGGATCTTCTTAGGAAAAAACACGCACGCAAACAGTTGGATTATCCTGGCAGTGGTCAAGATGAGGAAGTAGCTAAGGCGCTATCTAATTTAGGGAGAGCTCACTAACCTTGTAAAGCATTGATTAATCTAACTAATCTTGTGTAATCACATTGTTTCTGAAGTAATAACTAAGCCTATCTTTAAGAAAAGAGAGGGTGGCGTCTTTAATTAGTTTATAGCTATAATTTCCAAACAGGAAAATAGTCTTAAGGGGCAAATATCTCAGGGAGTAGATACAGTAACTAGATCTAGAGTCAGTAGAAGTGAGAAGTCTATGCTCATGAAATTAGAGCCAATATATTACCAAAAGACTCTTCTGGAAATGAGAAACAAAAGGAGGGACCGCTATCTTCCTGAGGTGGTGTAATAAGGTTTCTCAGAGAGAAAAGCAAAGGCCTCATGAGGAAGCTTATGTTTTCAGAGCTTCATAACTATCCCATCTATATTTTCTATCATAATTAGAAAATGCATAGGAGAACATACTTGCAAATAATCTGTGAAAAGAGTACAAAAGCCATGTTTAATGCTGGTTCCCTAGGATCATATTCATCAGGAGATGGGAAAGCATGCCTAAATGCCTTTCAGAATACGCTTATATGAAAAAAGAAAGATAAGCTTTAATTTAGGTTCCGTGTGCCTAGATATATATGAAAAATGACAGAGCAGAGGGAGAAAAATGAACCTACTTTCCTTAACTAATTTTATGTATATTTTCTTGGCAAGTTACATGGTATACAAATTAGGTAACAAATGCATCAAATCTCAGACACTCACAACAAGTTTAGTGATGGCTTCGGTCAAATGTTGGCTGAAGACCGCTGACCACCTGCTAACAGCTCCACTCAGAACTGTTATCTTCTTCCTATGTCTGTGACAAAAGGGCAGCCTCTCTCCAGGGTGTGCCTTCTTGTTGTCAGAGGACCAGAAAAACCATGCAGTGGCTCTTAGGAATTCTGCTTACATGTCATTATTCAGGGAAGACACATGGCCACATCTGATGTCAGGTAGTTGGGAAGTGCCCTCATTCCCACAACAAGCACATGCCAGTGGACAGGGATGACCAATGCTTGCAGAAGGAAGATAGAAAATATTTGGGAACAGTAATGCAATCTACTACAAATTGACATTCTTGGTGTGGTCAAGAAAGAATAAACCTGACTTTCTTAACTATTAGGCAAAGACATTTCACACTAGCCACTTCATAAAATAATTTACATAATCTGTTAACCTATTTTAATTGGAGTAAATAGGACTTGAGTGAATAACAAGACATTGGGGAAAACATTTTTTTTTAATTGAAACAAAGAAAATATCTGAGGAATCTGCAAGTAAGTTTTTCTTGCTGTTGAGAACTATGTCATTCAAAGAGTACTTCTGGGAGTGAAGATACAGAGAAGAAAGTTCAAGTAAATTCAGATGAGTGCCAGTTACCCAAACAGGCCACTGACTTAACCTAGTCAGGCTGAATGGCACAACCTCCACACCTTAGATTAGGGTGGTATTAAGAGGTTAAAATATATAATAAAATCTCAATTAGCTGGGACATAATGAGTTGTAATCCTATATAATAAAAGGCTAATAATATACAAACAGACCGAATAGCGGAACAACCCAAGAACCGAACAACTGGTCACTATTATGTGCACTGACCACCAGGGGTGTCTGCAAGAAACATGGTGGGTATCGGCCATGGTGGGATGGTTGAGCAGATGAGTGGAGATGCCAGTCATTGTCATTGGGGTGAGCCTCTGATGGTTATTAAAAATTCTTGACTCCTGTGTGCCGCGGTCCCACCCAATGCTCTCACCTGCTGCTGGCAGCAGTGCTGCCACTCACAATCACTGTGGGTGCCTGGCATTGGCTCCGATCGCTTGGTGCCATCAGTGGGTGCAAGCAGCTGCTGCTGGCCCCAATTGCCCCTCAGGGCTTCTCTACCCCACCCCCTGCTTCTGAGGGGTGATTGGTGCCAGCAGCTGCCTCTCATACCTGCTGCCAGTGATGGCCCCACTTATACCTTCTATGGGCAGCTGCTGCCGGCAACCAGTTCCCGTACTGATCGCTCTGTGCCACAAGTAGGTACAGGCAACAGCTGCCGACCCTGATTACTCATGAGGGCTTTTCCACTTCCCCCAGCTCCTGAGGGGCAGTTGGGGCAGCAGCCATCACTCGAACCCCCTGCTGGCGCTGGCCCCAATCTCTCTGTGCTGTCAGTGGGTGCAAGTGGGGCTGGTGCTGTCAGCATGTAGAAGTGGTGGTGGTGGGAGCGGGGCTACTGGCAAACAGGGGACCAGGGACATGGTATATGGAAGATGGGCTGAGACCTGCCCTTGTGCCCACCACAGCCTCCCCATCCACACTTCCTTTCAAGGTGCATGAATTCATGCACTGAGCCCCTAGTCTATCCTATCTAATAAGAGTAATATGCAAATTGACCACACCTCCGCTACACCACAAGCCATACCCACAAGCCACACCCATCAGCCAATAAGGAGCAAGTATGCAAATTAACCCCAGCCAAGGTGGCTACAGCCACAAGATGGCTACGGCTACAGAGAGAGCTTGGTTGCCTCTGGCAATGGAGGAAGCCAAGCTTTCCTCATACCCTGGCTGGCCTAGGCTTCCACTTAAGGCAACAAAGTTTCAATGGCTGCTGCCACTAAGCAAACAGTAGGCTTGGCTCTGCTTCAGGCTACAAAGTTTCAATTGTAGAAGATAAATAAATCCCAGATACCAGGGCCTCCTCTTGGGTTGCTGGGCGGCATGGCTGGCCTGCAAACCACCACTGGCCCCTTGGCCAGGCCCCCTCATGCTGCAAGGGAACATTCACCCTGATCCAGGACCCCCTTCAGGGCAAACCAGCTGGCCCCACCTGTGTACCAGGCCTCTATCCTATCTAATAAAAGAGTTATATGCAGATTGACCATCACTCCAACATACAAGATGACTGCCCCCATGTGGACACAAGATGGCCAGCAGGGGAGGGCAGTTTGGAGGGACCAGACCTGCAAGGGAGGACAGTTGGGGGTGACCAGGCTGGCAGAGGAGGGAAGTTGGGGGTGACTGGGCCTATAGGGAAGGGCAGTTAGGGGGGGAACCAGGCCTGCAGCAGAGGGCAATTAGGGGCAAATAGGCTGGCAGGGGAGCAATTAGGCATCAACCAGGCTGGCACGAGGTGATTAGGCTGGCAGTCAGAAGCGCTTAGGGGCAGTCAGTAAGGCAGACAGGTGAGCAGTTGGGAGCAGGCAGTCCTGGATTGTGAGAGGGATGTTCAACTGCCCATTTAGGCCTGATCCTTGGACATCCCTCAGAGTCCCAAATTGGAAAGAGAGCAGGCTGGGCTGAAGGACACCCCCCATCCTGTGCATGAATTTTGTGCACCAGGCCTCTAATATATGTATAAAAAGCTAAGTGACCGTCTGACCAGCCAACCTGCCAGTAGGTATGACGTGCACTAACCACCAGGGAGCAGATTCTCAACATAGAGATATGTCCTTGCTAGACCACCTGATTCTACCTTCAGCCATATGTTATGTTGTCACTAAGGCACTGTCGGTCCCAAATCTGGCTTACTGCACACTTGCATTTGCATTTTACATGCTGTACAACAGCAATTTTGCACAGTGCCCTCTTGCACTCCAGGACCCCTCTAACCTTCCCCTGCCATGTGGGCGGCGGACATGCTGAGTGTGAGCAGTGGGTGGCGAATGACTGGTGAGGGGGCGCTATGAGCTCTCACCCCCGCACTCCTGGCTTGCACTCAGCATGCCTGTCAGGGGAAGAAGTGTAGCACATCCACTGCCAGGAAGTGATGCTCAAAACTCTGCAGCCCGTGGGAGGCTTCCAAGCTATCCTCTGGCTCCATGATGGGGTGGAGCCACTACATTGCTCTGGAGACAGGGTGGTAGCAGGGAGGCACCCAGAGGACATGGGCCCAGCCCAAGATGACTTTGTGGGACTTAGGGTGAGGCTTGAAGCAGCCAGAAAAGGCTAGAAAGGTTGAGGGCGGGACCAGGCGCACTCAAGCTCTGGGTGGAGAGATTAGGGTGTCGTCAAACTAGGGTGGCAAGCAGTTGGGCGGGGCACATGTGGGTGGGTGGGGCTATGTGATTTTGTGCACTGGACCTCTAGTATATATGTAAATAAGTATACACACACACACATGTATATGAGGTTTTATTCATTTCTTAATATCAGTCATTTGGCTATTCATTGCTGCAAAGTGTTTTAAAAGCTACCTATCCTACTATACTGGGTTTCTTTATCCCTAAAAGAAAATTTATTTTAGTGAACACTAAATGAGATATTTATGAAAAAAATTAGGACAGTACGCCCAACACTGAGAAAATGCTCAATAAATTGTTATTTTAAAAATAATTCATTAATCACTTTAACAAACATTACAATGGGGTGGGGTCCTATAGTCAATCAGGTCAGTGTTTGGGAGAGCAGTGAGGTTAACAGAATGAGCAGAGAACTTGGGCCAACTATAAGAATTTTCTTTCTCAATGGCAAAACATGTCTTAATTTGGGCTGATCATTTCTCAAACCTGAGCAAAATGTGGTTAAAATCATTAAGAAAGTTTTCTAAATAGATATAAGTAAAAACAACTTGCCTAATAAAAAATTAAAAATGGAACTGCCGTTTGACCCAGGCATCCCACTTCTGGGAATATATCCTAAGAATACCTGAAACACCAATCAGAAAGAATATATGTACCCCTATGCTCATTGAAGCATTATTTACAATTAGAGGTCTGGTGCACAAAATTAGTGCACGGGGGCTAGGGTGTCCCTCAACCCAGCCAGCACCCTCTCCAATATGGGACCCCTCAAGGGATGTCTGACTGCCCATTTAGATTGGTATTGAACCTAAACAGGCAGTCTGACATCCCTCTCACAATCCAGGACTGCTGGCTTCCAACCGCTTGCCTGCCTGCCTGCCTACCTGATAGCCCCTAATTGCTTCTGCCTAACTACTTCTCTGCCAGCCTGATTGATACCTAACTGCTCCCCTGCTGGCCCTATTGCCCCTAATTGCCCTCCCCTGCAGGCCCAGTCACCCTTAACTTCCCTTCCTTGCCAGCCTGGTTGCCCCTAAGTGCCCTCCCTTACTGGCCTGATCATCCCCAACTTCCCTCCCCTGCCAGCCATTTTGTGTCCACATGGGGGCGGCCATCTTTGACCACGTGAGAGTGGCCATCTTGTGTGTTGGAGTGATGGTCAATGTATATTACCTCTTTATTATTCTGTATAGCTAAGATCTGGAAACATCCCAATTGCCCATCAGTAGATGACTGGATTAAAAAAAAAAAAAAAAACTGTGGTACATATACCAATGGAATATACTATGTGGCTGTAAGAAAGAAGGAGCTCTTACCTTTGCAATAGCTTGGATGGACTTGGAGATTATTATGCTAAGTGAAATAAGCCAGTCAGAGAAAGACAAGTATCACATAATCTCATTTATATGTGGAATCTAATGAAAAAAAATAAAATAAACTGATGAACAAAATAGGTCCAGTGGTATGGATCTATGGAACAGAATGACATACCTTAGAGGGGAAGGGTGTAGAGGGGACATGAAGAACGTACGTTCATATAAACATAACCCATGGACATAGACAATAGCTTGGCTAAGGAATGAGGAGGCGGGAGGCTGGTTGGAAGGAGAGAAAGGGGTGGGAAGGAATGGGGGTTATCTGTATTACTGATAACAGAAATTTAAAAAAAAAATCTAAGCCTATTGAATAAATATCTTTTCCAGAGATGTTTATTTTTATTGAGGGAGAAAAATAATTTTAAGTCATTAAAAAATTTACTAAAATTTTAAGCGCTTTTTTTTTCATCTGAAATGGTTCTTCTCTAATGGAGATATAGCTGACTACTACCTACATTTGTCAGAGGCATAGAGGTCTTCAAAATGAATAAGAATCATTCTTTCTTTTAGGAACCTTACGACCTAATCCAAGTGTTAATTTTAGTATACAAATTGCTAACCACATTAAAACACTACTATTACCTGCCATTCTGTGAACTTGCCATGTTTTCTCACAACCACTAATGCCCTGGCTACCATGCTTTCTGAAAACAAATTAAAAAGCCCTGATTTATCAATTTTTTGCTGATATCCATGTTATAAGTATTCCCAGCACAACTGATTTCAAGTTATTAACAGCCGAACAACTGACAAAGTTCCTAACTATTTAACACATTATTACAATAATATTAATTTTTGTGAGGCACAACCCAGTTCCTCATCCTTTTATGCTATCTCTATTACCTCTGTACTAACTTATCTTAAAATTCCCTTCTCCTTTGGGTCTGGCCAATTTCTATACAAATTTTAAGTTCCCACTCATGCCATTTGTTTCAAGAAATATTTCTCAAATCATCTAGTCTGAGGGTCTAGTTTTCTTCCATTTTTTCCTTTATTTCTCCCCCAGGATTCTGTACTGCCCACAATATATATCTCACTATTGAGAGCAACTGTGTGCTTAAGCATCATTTCCAGGGAACAATGAAAAAGTTGAGTTAGAATTTTTGCCTTATTTCTAACTCCTCATTTGGCATATTTCCTTTCCTAAGATCAAAATCAACATAGGCATGAAAATAAATGCCAAGAGAGAAGTACTACATACTCTGAGAGATCAAATGGGAGGGGGGGAAAGGGTGATCAAGAAAGGTTAAATGAAGTAAGCAGACAGCTGGGGCAGGGGTGGAGGAGAAGAAACTTGGGTGGGGGTATAGGGAATGAGCAAGATAAAAAAAAAGAACTCATGGACATGGACAATAGCGATAGCCAGGGTTCGAGGGGAATGTGTGGAGGTGGTAAAGCTCATAGAGGGGATAAATGGTGATGGAAAAAAGTAAATTTAGCTTAAAATAGAAGTCTCATGAAACAGATGGCACTGAGAACAGGCTTGAAAATGGGTAGTATTTCCATCAGGAGTGATTGGGAAGTGGGAAGAGCATTCCACACAGAGGAAAAGACATGAACACAAAGTTCAGAGATAAGACTATGGGTGTGTTCAGAGGAAAACAGATTGTGGAGTCAAGAAGGATCATCAGTTATACTTTGGAAAGAGCAGAGGGAAGTCAGTCTATTCAGGCCCAGGATTTTGAAGGTCTGGTTGAGGAACCTACATTCAATTTGGTTAGCAATCTATATGATAAAAGCCTAAGCAACCATTATGATGGAACAACCAGAACGACCAGTTGCTCTGATGCACACTGACCACCAGGAGGCAGATGCCCAATGCAGGAGCTGTCCCCTGGTGGTCAATGTGCTCACACAGGGGGAGCACTACTCAGCAAGAAGCTGGGCTCATGGCTGGCAAGCACAGCGGTGGTGGCTGGAGCACTAAGGAACAGTGAGCAGGCAGGGCACAGGCCAGGCTGTGGGATCCCCGGACCCCCAATGCATTGGGTCACTAGTGAAAATTATAAAGGTTTTAGAGGCAGGGAATTATATCATTAGAGCTAAGTTTTAGGAGGACTATTCTGAGAATGTGAAGGAGAGACCATTATAAGGAAAGTGAAGGGAGAACATATGAAAAATAAGGAAAATCTAAACTAAAATGTTTAGTGAGGGTATAAATTAGGAATGTTGAGTTTTAGAGATATGGTAGAACTAGAAGTTTTAAAGCATAAATATATCAGCTGAATTTTCCCCTTCAAATACAAATAAATTGTAAGAACACAGACCAAACAACAAAAACAGTGAGTTTGTATAGTTCTTTGGCCTTCAAATCATTTCCTTCTTCCTTCTCTCCTTCCTTTCTCTCTTTCTTCTCCCACTTCATTTCTCTCTTTCAATTTAATAAGGCTGTATATCAGAAATGAAAAATTCTTTCTCTATCACAAGAGTGTTAGTAATAGCCAATACCAGTCTTTTTATTTCCAATATTTCTGCCAAAGAACCATGTATATTCTTATTAATAGGAAGATGATTTTTATTTTTAAGAAACAGCATATACAACCACAGTGCTTTGCATGTTTCAAGTACTGTGGAATACATTTTTCCATCAGCTCTTTAAAAACATTATGTGAAACAATATATCATTATATATTGGTGAATCTAAAAGTAAGTTTATAAACAAGAATCATGCATCCAGCTCTGAGTTATAAAAGCCAGATGACATAAGTAGCAATTCTTTTGTAGCATACCATGTAATTATAAAAAAGCTCTCTCGACATGATCATAAGCTTGCTCTTCAAAGCAAATTTACATGCTTTGTTTTCATCTTTAATGGGTAAGTCATCATCCCTGAATTATAAAAATCCCAAATAAGAGGTGGTCTATTTCAATTCTCATTACAAAGATATCATTAATTTAGAGATGATCAACATAAGTAGGCTGCCTTTCACAATGCTTTCTCTTATCAATTATTTTTATTTTCCAAGTTAAAAGTAATGGATAGCTCAAGGAATTTGATGGATGGATGAATGATGTTATAAACCCAATATGTATATCATATGGATTTTCTTGGTAGAGCTAATATTAAATGAAAGGACTTTAATAAATCACTGAGGCTTAAAGTCTTTACACAAAGTACAAAACTCTGGGTAAACAGAGAAATGGAGACCATTGGTACGTGGCTGTGGTAGAATTTCTATCAGCTTATCTTTATTTCTAGAGTAGGAAGAAAATGATAATCATCATGGGTCTCTTCCTGCCTTAAATCCTCTTCAGCTATCAACTTCTGTGTGAATTATTCTTTATTGGGCTTATTTTGGTTCTATACCAGTATCAGTATTTATAAAGATATGATTCTGTGTACCATACTGTACTGAAATGATTTATTTACCTGTCTATCTTCCCTTGAAATCAGGAGCATTGTATTTTGTTTTTGTATACCTCCATGCTCTGAAGCATATAGAGCCTAGCACAGAGTAGGTGTTCATCAAAATGAACCAGTGTGTGCTCATGTTGAATTTTTTGCTGTTTTACATTTATGCATGTATCAAGCAGCCACTTACATAGCCCATTTACCCACAACTTCTTGGGAAGAAATATTAGCCATTTCATTATGAAACCACAAGTGCTCATTAATAAACTAGAGGACACTTAAAATACAACAACACAATGTGAAATGTTGCAATAAATAGACATCTTAATGCAACAAGCTTAGGTGTAGAATTTGAGGTTAATGCTAGACTTCTTTTATTGAATATGAATAAACTCTCCCTGGGAAGGAAGTGAAATGATCCTGTTAAAAATGCAATTAAAAACATAACTATTCATGTGATATTGCTACTGCAAGCTAATGCTAGATGAAGGTAAAAGTTTAAGTCTAACATCAGCCTATCAAAAGGCAGGTCCTACTGTGAAGGCAATCTGGAAGGCTAAGCTTTTCAGCACAATAAATAGTGGGAAAGAAATGGTTTTCAGTTAGCAGAAGAAAAATATAACTTCCCAAAATCAATGTTGACTACAAAGCCAAAGAAGAAACTCAAGGAATAATTTGGACAGTTAACTCAAAATAAAGATCAAGTGTATAAAGATATTACCTCTTAAATGTGTTTTGAGGTTTCCAGCAGGTAAAAGAGTAGATATTTCCCACACAATTATGCTGAAAGGTAACAGATGATACTACTCAGAAGGCAACCATCCTTTCCAATGGTTATCATTCAAAGGGAGGCTGGGGAAAGGAAGGTCCTCCCTTCTGGGTACACCTTCTATATGCAATTCATTTGTGAGAGACGTACTCATTCACTCAAAGTTGGTACTCAAATTACCATCCTTAATTATAACTGTTGGCCACAGTGAATAATCTGTGGATGATTTTGAGTTGCTGCCAAAGATAATTTATCTCCAGAAGAAGGAGGAAAAAGAATAAGCTTTATGGGAAGAGAAGCTCTTTTCCCATAAATGATGAATCAATCCATTATATATTTGTGATAATCAATGCCCTGGATCCTCTGCATGTCAAGGTGGGAGGAGGGAAAACCTTAGTGGCCAATCATTATTAATTCATTCATTGCACTAATATTAATCACAAGGAACTAATGTGATATTAATGTGACTATAATGTAGGCTTCAATAAAGAATATCACTTGAGAATAGAAACATGGTATAGATTTTGTTTCTAACTTAGTTACCTAATAAGGGCTTTTTAAAGATTTTAAGGGAAGAAAGAAATGTCTGACATGCTCTCTACTTGAGTATGGAATGAGAGAGAATTATATTGAGGGCTCACCAGTAAATTTTCTGGTTGGCCCAAGGGTTGTCTGAGTCAGTCAGCACTTCTGGCAGTGAAATGTTCTTCCAGGAAATGCATATTGCTGAGACTGCTTGGGCAGCAGTGGCAGCCAAGGCAGGATTCTGGGAATAGAATCTAATCTCTAATGGTGCCTATCCTCTCTTGAGAGGAGTTTGAGGGGGTTGAACAAGAAGGGTGATAAAGCTTGACTTATGGTCTTAGATTTGAGAACCTTTCTGGAATGACCTTAAACTAATCTCTAAATGTGTAATAGCATTTATTTCTGAAGACCTTGAGGCAAAAACATCAATTCAACAGATTCAATATTTTAATAGTCAAGGAAAAAGTGATCAATGTCCATCCTGCTGGCTTAGCCCTAGTACAGGCTGCTGTTTTGCTGGAATAGCTGAACATCCAAGTGATCCAGCAAACTCTTGGGGCTATAGAAGCCAATAAGATCCACTATGATCTAGTTATCCTCTCTTAGGCTGCCCTCTTTTTCCTTACTGCTCATGTCAAACAGAGCAATTCAGAAGCCCTCAAATCAACATTGTTTCTTGCCTCCCTGCTTTGTTAACGACAATCTCTCTGCTTAGAACTTTTCCCTCCCATCGCCAGACTAGGTTCCTCTTCGTGTTTTAGAGTTCAAGTCACGTTCTCCAGGAAGCCCACCCTGTTACTTCATTCCCCTCACTCATGTTTGTGCTTGCTGGAATTCTGAGTACATAACTTTTGGGATTTCTTGCCACAGTCCAAATGATCATTTACCATTTTCCCACTAAACTATGATTATCTTAACACTTAGTTGTATTTCTTATTCCCTTCCTATCCTCAGCACTAAACTGAGTAACCACAATATAGTAGAGAACTGAAAATGTTAAAAACTTGAATATATGAACAAACAGGTTAACAGCATGTTGGCATATAAGCCTTTTACTGTATTTTTATTTTAAGTTATCTTTGGTCATACTAGGCACATGAATAGGTTCTCACATAATGTTTGTCTAGGATACTTCAATTTGTTGACTGCTTTTACAATTATTCATTTTTGTTTGTTCGTTTTTGTAATCACCAATGTTGTCGTTTTATAATTTAATCAAGTTTCTGCTGCCCAGGCTAAGGTTATACTACAATTAAATTTAGCTTTTCCAAAAAAAAAGTTTTTCTTCTACTGATTATGTTTATATATATATATTGGAAGAAAACTCTAGTGGCTCTATCTTACCGATATAACCCATCATTTCTTCATCTATAAAACTGAAAAACATAATAATTAATAGCAAATCTTGTGATTACAAATAGATAAAAGTTGTAAAGCTGTGCTAATAAATGTCAGGCCTCTTCCTTTTCTATGCCTGCCTCAGATTTTTTTCATATACTGTGGAGTCAGGTGATAAGGAGATAGAAAAATACTTTCTCCTTTGGCCCACTGTTCTAATTTTCAATCATATGTTCATCTAACTTCACATAAGTTTATAATTCAGGCTCCTCAAACATACTTACCCTGTATTTCCTATGTAAGTCAATCACACTGACACTTTCTCAGCAACGAGAACTAGGGATTAGTCTGTAAGGGGTCTCCTTACAGTCCCCACACTTGATCAGTGAATGCTCTCACTTCTACCTTCAAATTATCTCTTGAGTGTGTGTCATTCTCTCCCGCCCTAGGGCCTCTATCTTACTATAGGATCTTCTTGTCTTTTGTTGGGTTCATACAGTAGCTCCTGAATTAGCATCTGCCTTGCAGGCCCTTCTGCCTCTATTATATCATCTTCTCTCTAAAACAGGCATTTACTTACATAATACCCCTTAAACCACTTTTTAATAGGACTAAATCCAAAGTCCTTAGGCCAATAGCTCACAGGTCTTTTCCAACCTGTCCCCCAAACACACTTCCATACTTATTTCATGCCATTGCAAACTCACTCTCTCCTCTGGTCAGACAGAGTTAGAATATTTTGTAGTGAGAATGGTCTCTAGGAACATAGGGAGGAATACATGTAAAGGCCAAGGTCTATGTTTAGGTCTTATGTTTGTTATCTTCTTTCAGCCACAGAATAACTCCTTGAGGAGGCTATAATTACCAGTATTTTAAAAATAAAAAAGCAACAACACAAACCTTAGCCCAGAAGAGTTCCATTTCAGAATTTCTAAATGGTGGAGTAGGCATCCAGCCTTCGATTTCTCTGTAACATCATGCTGACTGGTGCTTTTCAAAAGTGCCGTTTGTGTACACCTATGTTCTTCCAGGGAGTCTCTTCTTTCCGAAGCATACTTGTCCCCTTTACCCTACTCTACTTGGTAATATGTCTCTTTGGTTTCAGTATTTAAATTCAATATAATTTCTACAAAATTTGCTTCAATTTCATTCCCCTATTGATGCTTTACACATAACACTGCTCTACTGTTTTTGTCTGATCAAGTGAAATTGTAATTATTAAACTGTGTCTCCTTCAGTGGCAAAAAGCATGTTTTACACATTTATTTGTAATTCCAGCCTCATATATAACAATTAGCACATAATAAAATGTCTAAACATACTTTTAGGGAATTCAGTGAATTAATGTATTCCTGAAATGAATGTATCAAGTATGTACCTTTCTCTGAAAATTTAGTCTGAAATATAAATTTTATTATCTTTTAAAATCAAATTACATCTCACCTGAAGTCTCCTTCCCACTGAGCTAATGATAAATGTAATCCCATCATTTAGGGAGGACTCAAATCTAGAATCATTTTAAAATATATATATTTTATTGATTTTTGACAGAGAGGAAGGGAGAGGGATAGAGTTAGAAACATCAGTGAGAGAGAAACATCGATCAGTTGCCTCCTGCACACCCCCTACTGGGGATGTGCCCGCAACCAAAGTATATGCCCTTAACGGGACCTTTCAGTCCACAGGCTGATGCTCTATCCACTGAGCCAAACCAGTTAAGGCTCAAATCTAGAATCCTTATGT
Organism: Lasiurus borealis; assembly: GCA_004026805.1. Taxonomy (NCBI): domain Eukaryota; kingdom Metazoa; phylum Chordata; class Mammalia; order Chiroptera; family Vespertilionidae; genus Lasiurus; species Lasiurus borealis. The sequence continues at coordinate 25,083 of PVJN01010259.1, forward strand.
GGTGCCCAAAAGTTAGTAAGCAGGTGAAGAGCTCTGGTTTTAACCCCACCATGGCTACCTTAGACTTTTCCATTGTCTAAGCTCCATGCCCTTATTGGCAGGTGGTTCAGCTATTTGTGCCAAACCTGAGCAGGGATCTTTGCTGAGGCTGGAAGATAGTGCCGAAGGTCCTATCTTTCTATAGACACCACCTGCCCATGCCCCTCTGAGGCTTTGCCTTCTCTGCAGAACATTAGGTCTGTAGAATATTCCCACTTTTTCCTACTACTTTCACAGCTCTTCTACTTCCCCAATATAGTTAGAGCTTGCCTCAGTCCCTCATTTTAACTTTCAGAGAGTTAGTGAACTGAGGCTGTCAGAAAAATTAAGTAAGAATGAAGTTCTTCTTTCCAGTTGACTTCTGCTTTAGGTCTGTGAACACAACCACAATTGGGACAAGTAAATACAAAGGACTGAGCTACTTTCTCTGAATGAGAAACAGGGAACAAAAGTCTGACAGTGCTTATTTTTTTCTGGTCCTTCTCAACTATGAAAACAAAACACAGTTAACATCTTAAAAATTACTTTGCCATAATTGTCCATACACTTGCTTTGGATACCACCAAGTAGATCATTTTGGCAGAGAAATGGCAATACAATATCATCTCTGGAGTCATATTGCTTTAGGTTCAAATCCCAGTTCAATGATTTAACTATCATATCTCTGTGCGTCTTTGTCTCCTGTTTGTAAAATGGGAATAATAATAGCACCTTCTTCATAAGATTTGTGATTCTTAGTTTGTGAATGCAAAGTACTTGGGACAATGATTATCAGGTAGTAACTTCCATATACAGATTAATCAATATGTCTATTTATTTATTTATTTATTTATTTATTTATTTATTTCAGAGAGGAAGGTAGAGGGATAGAGAGTTAGAAACATTGATGAAAGAGAAACACCAATCAGTTGCCTCCTAGTAGCGATGATGCTTGCAACCCAAGTACATGCCCTTAATCAGAATCCAACCTGGGACTCTTCAATCCACAGCCAGATGTTCTATCCACTGAGCCAAACTGGTTAGGCTTGCACAGTGTTCTTTAGCTATCTAATCTAACATCTTGAGGATGACTCACTCCAAAATTTTTAAATGCTGATATTTCCCCCAAACACTAATTCTAAAATTCCAAGTGGACATTAAATAATGTTTCTGGATATTTGCTGACACCAAAACTCATATGCTAAAACCAAAACTATAAGTTTATCCAGACATCTCTGTATTCACTAACTTTGTTTCCCTCCTTTGCTGTGGTCCTTAAAGTCAGTCACTAGGTCTTATTGAATCTCCACTCCTAATAAATTATGTTAGGACAATAAAACAGTCTATAAGTTGGAAATAATTTTGAATTAAATAAAATCACATTATTATCAGAATTTAAACAGTATCAAGATAAAATGTATCATACTAAACCCCTATATTAAAAAAATAGAAAACTCTCAAAACAGTGATTTCAACCTCTATCTTAAGAAATTAGGGGAAAAAAAGGAAACAAATAAAACCAATGTAAGCTGTAAAAAATATAATAGAGATCAGAGAAGAATCAATTAAATAGAAAATAATAAACATAAATAAAACCAAATTCTCTTTCTCTAAAACCAATGAAATTGATAAATCTTGACTGAATAGAACAGAAAGAGAAGACACAAATAACCAGTATCAAGATGAGAGAGGGACTCAATGGTTGAGTGTCAACCTTATGAAAAAGGAGGTCATTGGTTGCCATTCCCAGTCATGAAACATGCCTGGGTTTGGACTTGGTCCTTTGGTGACAGGGCGGAGGGGGAGGGGTGTGTGTATGGGAGATTGGGGGGGAGAGGAAGAGGGATGAAGGAAGTAGCTGATCAATAATTCTCTCTCAGCATTGATATTTCTATCTCTCCCTCTCTATCTGAAATCTATATCTATATATCTATATATTTTTATCTATCTATCTATCTATCTATCTATCTATCTATCTATGAGGCCTGGTGCATGAAATTCACCAGCACAGGCTGCATCCTCAGCCCAGGCTGCACCCTTTTCAATCTGGGAGCCCTCAAGGGATGTCTGACTGCTCATTTAGGCCCAATCGGGATCAGGCCTAAATAGGCAGTCGGACATCCCTTTAACAATCAGGACTGCTGGCACCCAACTGCTTGCCTGCCTTCTTGCCTTCCTGATTGCCCCTAACTGCTTCTATCTGTCAGCCTGATCACCCCTAACCACTCCCCTAACAGCCTGATAGATGCCTGAGTGCTCCCTTGTCAGCTTATTTTCCCCTAACTGTCCTCCCCTGCAGGCTTGGCCACCCCTAATTTCCCTCCCCTGTAGGCCTGATCACCCCTAACTGCCCTCCCCTGCAGGCCTAGTACCCCCTAACTGCCCTTTCCTACAGGCCCAGTCACCCTCAACTTCCTCCTCTGCCAGCCTGGTCCCTCCCAACTACCCTGCCCTGCTGGCCTGATTGCCCACACTTCCCTCCCTTGCAGGTCTAGTCTTTCCCAACTGCCTTCCCTCAGTGGTCATCTTGTGATGACCATCTTGTGTCCACAAGGGGGCAGTATCTTTGACCACATGGGGCAGCCATATTGTGTATTGAAGTGATGGTCAATTTGCATATTATTCTTTTATTAGATAGGATAGAGGCCTGGTGAATGGGTGGGGGCCAGCTGGTTTGCCCTGAAAGGTGTCCCAGATCTGGGTGGGGATTTCCTTGGGGTGTGGGGTGGCCTGGGTGAGAGGCCTGTGGTGGTTTGAAGGCAAGCCATGCCCCATGGAAATCCAAACAAAGACCTTGGTATCTGGGATTTATTTATCTTCCACAATTGAAACTTTGTAGCCTGGAGCAGAGCCAAGCCTCCTGTTCACTCCTTGGTGGCAGCCATTTCTGTTGGGATTTATTTATCTTCTATAATTGAAACATTGTAGCCTTGAGTGGTGGCCTTATATCTGTTAAAAATACAGAGATCTAAAGTGTACATAAATATTAACATATCCTAAACACAAATTTAGCAATTCAAATCCAACAATCTAAAAAGAGAATAAATACTGCATCATAAAAGGTAGGGTTTGCTTCAGAAATGTACAGTTGTTTAACACTCAAAAATGAATCAATATAATTCACCATATTAACAGAATAAAATTTAAAACTATATGAGCACCTTAATAGTCATAGAAGAAGCATTTGACAAATCCAGTACCCATTTATTATTTAAAAAAAGCAAAAACACAAAAAAACACCACAAGTCCAAGCAAAATATGAATTAAAGGTATCTTCCTAAACCTGATAAAGGGCATTTATAAAACAAGCAAGCAAACAAACAAACAAAAAATCTAAGGATAGTCAGAGAAATATACCTGTTCGTGGCATGAGTATGTACATATGTCAAAACTTATCAAATTGCACTTTAAAACATGAGATTTCATTGCATGTCAAATATTTATAATAGTTTCCCCTAACATCAGGAACAAGAAAGGGTATCTTTTACCATTGTGTTCAACATTGCATTAGAGGTTCCTAGTTACTATAATAAGGCAAGAAAACTAATGTCTTTATTCATCCATATATGTAAAAAGCCAGGGGCCATGATGACCAAAACGATTAGACAACCAAACAGCAGGCTGGCTGAGAGGGGGGGCAGTGAGGGGCAACCAGGCCAGGGTGTGGGGAGTAGTTTTGGGTGACCAGGTTGTCAGGGGAGGCAATTAGAGGCAACCAGGCAAGCAGGGGAGCCAGTGAGGGGCAAACAGACTGGCAAAGGGGGCAGTGAAGGGTGATCAGGCAGGCAGGCATGTATATAGTTAGGAGCCAGTGGTTCCGAACTGTGAGAGGGAGGTATACCATCCTCCAAGAGGTCCTGGATTGAAGAGAATGCAGGTTGGGCTGCAGGGACACCCCCCCATGCAAAAATTTTGTGCACCAGGCCTCTAGTAGATAATAAAATTATTTACGTAGAAAATCCACTGAATACTATAGAAAGATGACTGAAACTAATAATAGTTTTTCAAAGTTATAGATTATAAATATTCAATAATCAATTTTATTTCTCTATATTAACAATAATTAGAAATTGAAATTTATAAAAACACTATTTATAATAGCAAAAAAATATGAACTATTTAGGGATAAATCTGACAAAAAATGTGTCTGACCTATAGCCTAAAATTGACCACACCTTGCTGAAATTACAGATAGTTGGAGAATTAACTATTAAATAGTAAGAGAAATATACCTGTTCGTGGACAGGAAAATTCAATATTGCTACAATGCCAATTCTCCCCAAATTCATCCATTGATTATTTGGATAGTGATGAATTATGTTGGCCTTTTGAATAAGGGTACTCATGGCATGAGTATGTACATATGTCAAAACTTATCAAATTGCACTTTAAAACATGAGATTTCATTGCATGTCAAATATTTATAATAATAAAAGCATAATATGCTAGTTAGACTAAATGTCCTTCTGGACAACCTTCCAGCCGAAGCTGTGGGTGGCAGGGGCGAAGCCCCTTGCATGAATTTCATACATTGGGCCTCTCTTACCTTAATAAAACTATTAAAAAACAAAACTACAAAAATCTCTTTAGCCGAGACTGGTTTGGCTCAATGGATAGAGCATCGGCCTGAGGACTGAAGGATCCCAGGTTCGATTCCGGTCAGGGGCATGTACCTTACTTGCAGGCACAACTCCAGTAGGGGGCGTGCAGGAGGCAGCTGATAGATGTCTCTCTCTCATTGATGTTTCTGACTTTCTATCCCTCTCCCTTCCTCTCTGTAAAAAATCAATAAAAAATATATTTTTATAAAAAAATCTCTTTAATGCCTTTCCATGGCTTTCATATAGTAAAGTTTAATGTTTTTGGTTTACAAAATATGGCCTTTAAGAATTTTCTATGAATTAAAATAATTTCAAGAACATCATTACATCTTTTTTGAGTGCGTGTTTGCTCATCTATAGAACAAAATTTTAAAAATAAATCTGGCTGAAATGGTTGTTGCTGGAATAATTTTACCATCATATTTAAAGTGCCTAGGACAGTGCCTGACACCTGGTATTTAAAATGTCTTAAACTCCAGGTAACAAGTGCAAGCCATTGTCATCTATTGCTTTAGAGATCAGTCACTGTTTAAAAGGAAGAGACTAGGGCATAAAAGAATTCTCTCTCCCTTAGTTCACAATTTGCCTAGGGCTTATCCTGAGTTTATGTCACTTAATAATTCATAGAACCTTATGTTACACAATTTAAAAACTTAGAGATTATAACGATAGGCACAGTGATTTATTTATAATACCTGAATTTTGATACACTTTTGTTGGCAAAATATTTTTTGTACAATCATAGCTTTACTATATTGAGAGGTGACTCTGTTGCCATTGACTTTTTAAAAAATGGATGAATTTTAACTAAAAAATTCTTGATAAACCATATATGGTATTTAGAATGTATAGTTTTCTATCGTTTAAAGCAAATAGGCACAAACTTAACATTTATCTATTATCTTTAGTAGTGAGTGCTACTAGCTTTCTGACCATGGCAACTCAATAACATTCTTAGATCTCAGTTTCTTCATTTTCATAGAATAAGGCTTAGATTCCATGACTTCCAAGGTCTTTGCCTGCTTCAAACTGTATGGCTGGCATAGTATATGGTGAATTAATTCCTTCTGAGTCTCATGAATTAAACAACCTTGGATATTTCACAGCTTATTATTGAAAATGTAAGATAATTTTGTAACTCTCATTAAAATACATCTAGATCATTATTATAAGCTAATGGAGATTATTATTGGATAATAATCCAGCAGAGAATTCAGAGCTCTCTAACTCTGAGAAATAACTGACTAGATCCATTGATACCAAAACCATAATGTCTGAAAGATTCCACTATTTTAAGATAAATGTCCGTTAATGGGCAAAGGGTGGCTGACATAGATTGGATAATTGTATTAGTTAAATGCCTTAACTTTCCTTTGTTTTTCAAGTATGCATAGAATTTAATTTTGTTAGTTTGGCATATCTGGAATATCCATTACAGAATACTCAGTTTCCTGATATTTCATAAGGTGACAGGATAAAATATATTAATTATAGCTAGACTTTGCAATAGCCCATATTTTATTTTGGGTTACAAAACGTGGCAACAAAAAAAGAATCTAAGTAAGTAGGATTGATTTGTGTGTCTATGTGTGTGTACATAAACATGTAGATGTTACTGCCAAGATTTAAAAAGAAAAATAGCAACAAATATTAGACAAGTTTGTTGTTAATTTGCCTATTTTATAAAGTTGTATCTTTAAAATGATCTTGTTTTTGCCTACCTGCCTATTTTGTTTGTACATATTGTTTTTAAACCCATATGAATATAATGCTATTGTATTCACAAAAAAAAAATTTAAACTTAATGGTGTCTTTAAAATTTGAAGAATAAGATCAGAGATGACAAGCATGTATTAGTAAGCAAAAATACTACTATGCTTTTATATATCCACATTTGTGTCTGTATATGTTAGACAGAAAGAGGGACACAGCCATGAATACACAACTAAGAATATTTTAAAAGAAACTTGTCACAATTCTAACAGAAGTTGAATAGGGCACTCACAAAATCTCCAAACCTCTAGATGATACCCAGAATAATTTTTTTTTAGAAATGGAAAAATAATTATGAAATATATTGTGTTAATAAATCAGAAAAGGCGCTTGAAATAATCTCATAAAATGTTATAGCTTAAATAATGCCCTTCATCAGTATTCTTTGTTTAACATTTTATGTTTATTGATAAATGAAGATGCATTAAATAATTCAAAGAAAACATTAGCTGCAAGCAAGGAATTAATAATTGATAGGACTGGAAGGACTCTTTTCACTTGGGAAATAGATAATATTAGCTTAATGTGGGGCTGTAGGAACAGAGGAAATGTAATGGATCTGCCGGCTTTAAACTGATGATGGTTATTGTGGTCTAAAAGTTGCTACAAAGGCAAAAGCGGGGCAGCTCGGCAAGAGCAATAGATTTCACTCATAGGAGCTGACAGTGCAAATAGTGGTCTGATGTGCCAGATTTGCACATGGGAGGAGATCTACTGAACATGACATCTACAAAGGAGCTGAAAAAAGAAATAAATGCACGTTAACCAAAAGTTGAAATGAAAAGGAAATCCCCTGAACATATCAACATGATAAAAAATAAAGAGATTTTTCTTTTCTCCTTCACTGTGCTTGAGGATAGAGGCCACTTGGAACATGGCTACCTTGCTTTTGATAAGAAACACCTAAGGCGAGATCTTAAATTCTCGCTTCTGTTCAGGCCCTGGCTCTAGCTGTCCATGTTGCAATGCCAGTAGCTTTGGGGATTCATGGAGGATGAACACCCCAGATAGAAGAGACTTATATGTTGGCTGTTTTCATCTCACCTGTATTTTTCCTTCTCCAAATACGAGAGAAAATTGAGTCATACACCTGTGGGAGTTTCAGAGGTCATTAATTTTGTCTTGTCTTCTCCATCTCCTCTTTCACTACCACTCCCTGGAGGAGAGAGTTATTCTTGAGAGTGCTCAGGGAAAGTTCAAATAACTCCCTGGTTAATCCATCTTTGCCACTGGGAAGGACTCTTTCATTTGTAATCTGGCATAACTGAAATATACGTCTTTAATAGTTATGTGTAACCTTTTTCAGCCAAACTGAACCTCTAATACTAAGAGCCATTTCATAAATCATCCCTATTTGTCACTTTTTCCTTGAAAAAAAATGCAGATTTGAAGCTAGTTTCAAAAAAAAATTACTTATTTGCTAAAATTTTAGCTACATACAAAGTCTACTGATTCTGCAGCCTACTTTTATAGGCTGATGTGGAATTCCAAATTCTTGTATACACTCAACTCTAAGGAAACAATAATACATTTCATAATTTTTTGGTTAAATATTATAGATCAACATCCCTTTTTTTCTCCCTCCCACTGTACACATAAAATTCACAAAAGAGCATATAAGAAAAGCAGAACCGATCTCTATTTTCTACAAAATTCTGTTTCATCATTTGAAGAAAAATAACTAGAACAGTGCCAACAACATCAGAGACCTCTTGCGGTCCAGGTAGGCAAAACAAACAGATGTAGTGAGCTAGATAAGGGGAAAAAATAGAAATGCAGAACCAGTAACCAACTCATGGTGCTTAAGAGCTCAAGACTATTGGTGTCATGCACAAATAATACATTAGGTATTGCCACATGTTCAACTTTCAAGAGAAACTAGACAAATGATTTTTATTATGTGTGTGGCATAAGCTTGAAATGTCAGACCAGATTCAAACAAACAAACAAACTAACTTGAATTGGCCCATGTTGTGCAGACCAAATAAATGTGTCTGCATTTGGAGGTCTCATCTGCCACCTCATTTAAGGCATGAACTCACTTCCACAAGGAAGTCTCTTATTTGTGCAGACTAAACTATAATATCATTTGGAGCACTCCTTTGCTTTATAAGCCAGTCTTCATGTAGTCAGCAGGTATCACATAGTTTATAACTTAATGATAGTTAATTTTAAGAATAACTTTTAAAGTGCAAAGTAATTGATCATGAAGAATGTGTGCTTACTGTAGAGAGCATAAAAATTACAATTCTAGCATCTCAAAGCTACTGCTGTTTCTAGGTTAGTGTATTGCCTTGTCTTTCATTTTCTTATACCTATAAATTTTATATAGTAACTAAAATCATAATGTACTAGTATATTTAGTTCTGCTGAGACACTATTTTCAATTTGTTATGAATGCTCCTGTGCAGACTTTTAGAGAAGGTAATTAATTTTTGAAGGGCTTTAAAAATATTTTTCTCCTAAGACCTAGATACAATACCTTTATAATTATCTGTGATGAGGACAAATATTTTATGCTATCCAATAAGGAAGCAAGTTCGAATTAATGTAAATAATTCATGGCATGCTATGGACAACCAACAGACACATGTAAAAAAGAAAATTTCAAGGGCAATTGTATACTCCTCTCAATGAGCTACTAACCTCCATTCAGAGTTTCCCGATTTCTTGAAGGTGTTTATTAATTCACTTATTTTTTCTTCCATGTACTCTTTAATTTACTTAGCTTTATTTTTAATCTTTATTTTGGTGCTCTAGACATTGTGCTACATGCTGTCAATACAGAAACAAATGTGATACAAATACAACCTCCTACAAACATTTTTAGAAAAGGCTACAGTTAAAAAACAATGTATAACTAAAATCCCATAGAAGGACTAGGACAGAACTATGGAAGTTTGCAGATCTGAAACCCCAAATGTAAATGAAAGCCTTAATGCCTCATATTATTTCCTCATAATTTCCACTTCTTGCGTTGTCCACTTAGGACATCTGGATAGCTCCTGGCCATTGTCTGTGTGCAATTATTCCACATGATATTCTATATGCTTTTGTGGCTTATTTTTGCACTCTAACTTTTTTGCTTTTCTTATCTGGGATAAATTTTATTCTGTTTTCCTTTGATAACTTTTTTTTCAATTTGTAAATGCAATTCTGTATTTTCCTTTCTAGTTATTAGTTTTGAAATTTACTATTCACCATCTGATCACATATTATTATCTCAAGTATTAAAAAGCATTTATAAGTATCAGTTAATTCACGTTGCTATACACACTTTGTAGAGTATCCATAGTCTCTATGCTCATAGAAACTGCATTTTAGGTAATAGAGATGCTGGAATCTTATGTTGACTCCTTTTAAGTCTTAGAATTTACAAACTTGTGTTAAGTGTAATAGAAAAGACAACAATCAAATTACCAATTATATTATTAAATAATAATTTGAATTTCCAGCTTAGTTAAGTGTCTAGCCTATACTACCAAGAGAACGGAGTGCCTGTGTTCCAAGTGAGAGCAGACACAGGGGTAACACTGAAAGCATACTGCACAGTGCTATCACATTGGTCATTAGGATCTCAAACTATGAATTTGAAGGGGACATAACATTCAGACCATAGCAGAGTCAGAGCAGACACAGTGACAAGATCAAGTCTAAGGAAGGAAATGAGAGAGCCAGACAAAACCAGGTAGCAAGCTGGACTCTGTAGGAGGAGGAAAGGTATGCACACTCTTGGACCCACACACAATTCTGTCTGATTGTTGAGTATTATCTCAACCAGTATCGTTATTTTTATTTAGGTTTTCTGGGTTTCCTGCCCATGCCATAAAAAGCATGAGTTGGCTTCTGATTTTAGAATTGTCCTAGTAACGACTATCCTACAAAATTGGGAAAACAAACATGGTCTTCAGATATAAATTTCAGAAGCCCAGTCCTGGTCAATGTGGCTCATGTAGTTAGAGTGTCATCTCCTGCACCCAAGTGTCACAAGTTCAGATCATAGGAAGGGCACATACCCATGTTGCAGTTTCAACCCCTAGTTGGGAAACATATGTGAGGCAGCTGATTGATGTTTCTCTCATATCGATGTGTTTTTCCCTCTCCCTCTTATTCCCACTCCTCCCCCTATCTCTTCCTTTGTCTCTAAAAATCAATTAAAAATAGCATATCCTAGGTAGAGATTTAACACCACCCCCCTCCTTCCCCCCCCCCCGGAAGCCCAGACATGTCCTATACCTACTTATTTATAAAGCAGATACAGCATTTCATAAAAATCATAGTTATAATGTGCTGTAAGAGCACCTACCAATACTTAAGAAGTTAGAAATTAAGATAATTTAAGTTAAATATTAAACAAATTTTAGTTATTAAGAATATATTCAGAAATAAACCTAGATATATATGGTCAATTAAGTTTTGACAAAAGAGCCAAAAATATATAATGGATAAAGTCTATTCAATAAATGGTATTGAGAAACTAAAAATCCACGTACCAAAAAAAAAAAGAAAAGAAAAAGAAAGAAAGAAAGAAAGAAAGAAAGAAAGAAAGAAAGAAAGAAAGTAAGAAAGAAAGAAAGAGAAAGAAAGAAAGAAAGAAAGGGAGAAAGGAACTGAACACTATGTCACACCATACACAAAAATTAACTCATAATGGGTTAAGAACTGGAATGGAACTCCTGAAACCATGAACTCCTAGAAGAAAACATAGATGGCCAGCTCCTCAACATTGGTCTTGGCAATGAATATTTGAATTTCAAACCAAAAGCAAAAGTAACAAAAGCAAAACCTGACTAGTAGGACTACTTCACACTAAGAAGCTCTGCATGCAAAGGAAACCAACAAAATAGGGAAACTTATGGAACTGCAGAAAATATTTGCAATTTACATATCTGAGAAGGATCCATATCCAAAATAACAAGAATTAACTAATACAACTCAAAATAAAAAATACACACAAATAAACAAACAATAACTTTTTTAAATGGGCAGTCTAAATAGACATTTTTTTCTAAGTCATACAGATAACCAACAGGTACTTAGAGAGGTATTCGACATGACTAATCATAAGGTATGCAAATCAAAACCACAGTGTTGGAATAGTCACTATCAAAGGGGAAAAAAGTGTTCTGAGGATATGGAGAAAAAAGAATCCTTGTACACTGTTGCCCAGGATGTAAATTGGTAGAGCCCCTGATTGTAAAAAAAATAATATGGAAGCTCCTCAATATATTCAAAATAGAATTACCACATTATCCAGTTATTTTCCTTCCAGGTTTTTATAAAAAATAAAATAAAAACACTAACTTGAAAGGATATATGCACCTCCATATTCTCTCAGCATTATTTACAACTAGTGGTTCAGTGCACAAAATTTGTGCACATTAAAAGGGGATTAATTAGAGGAAATATTTTAATATTGCTATTTGCCTTTTTTCTATAATAGATGTGTTAGAAATGAAAGGAAATTAGTAAAATGTATATGAAAACCTTCCTCCTGTCAGAGAGTCTGGGACATACCACAGGACCCAGAGTCAAATCCCCGCCCACCCACATGTGCCTCAAAATTATGCAAGACCCAGACCCAGCCAGCTCCCCCACATTGGGCTAGATCCAGACCCAGCCATGCCACCCTTGTCAAGCCCTGTTGGGCAGGGGGCACAGCCCTGGCCTGGTGCCGGGGCATGAGGCATGGCCTGAGATCCCCCTTCAAACCCTTCTGGGCTAGAGGTGTGGCCTCAGGTGCTGGCCCAGTACCAGGGAAAGAGCATGGCCTGAGGTCCCTCTGCCTGGCCCTGGGGCAGGGGGCATGGCCTGAGGTCCCCTGTCAAGCCCTGCCAGGTGGTGGGGGGGCATGGCCTGAGGTTTCCCAGCCTGGTGCTAGGGCAGGGGGCATGGCCTGTGGTCCTCCATCAAGCCCAATGGAAGTGGAAGGAGGGGTGCAGCCTCAGGTCCCTACTGATTGCTCATTACGGCTCATTATGGGAACTTGGCCTCCACTGTGGGTGCAGCCATCTTGTGTTACGGAAATCCCTGCCTCTGTTGTGGGTGCCTCCATTTTGTGGTAGAGTGACAGTCAATTTGCATATCCCCTCTTTATTATATAGGATAGCCAAAACATGGAAATGACTCTTTCTTTATACAAACAGCAATGGATAATAGATAAAGAAAACGTGCTTGTATAGGCACAATGCTATAGTATTCAACCAATAAAAAGAGGGAGATCTTGCCATTTGCAACATGGTATTAGGCTAAATCAGTATTCGGCAAACTCATTAGTCAATAGAGCAGCAAATCACAGCTTGTGAGCCACCACGGTTTGCCAACCACTGGGAAACACAAATAGTTTATGATATCATGTATATGGGAAATCTTAAAATAACAGAAACTGAGCTCATGGATACATAAAAAGACTAATGGTTGATAGAGGTGGAGGAAGATGAATGGAGTTAAATATACACACTTCCAGCTATAAAATGAGGAATTGTAATTAATATACAGTATGTTGACTATAGTTATTTAATACTGTAATATATATATATATATATATATATATATGCATATATACATATATATATATATACATACACATATATATGAATATATACATATATATAAACATATATTGCATAGGGAGTAGATCTTAAAAGTTATCATCACAAGAAAAACTTGTAAGTATACTTGGTGACATTAACTAGACTTACTGTGGTGATTATTTTTCAATATGTACAAATATTGAACCATTATGCTATACACTTGAAACTATATAATGTCATATGTCAATTGTACCTCCATTTAAAAAAAAAGAGTATATTAAACTCTCTCAAGGTACTAAGGACTGATAGTAAATAAACAGCCCCTACCTTTCTCTCATCTTCAAACTTACTGATGAAGAAAAACATACAAATGTGAACACTTGCAAAAGAACACAAGAAGAAATTGCATCATTAAAGTCCAATACCTTTCTATTCACTGGAACTTTTCTGTTATAGGAAAGTTTTCTGTTATAGAGAAATTTGATGCAGGAAAAACAAAACACAAAACAACCAACTTTTCATTCTAGTTGGTCACAGTAAACATCTGAAGATGTTAAAATATTTTAACTTCAGCCCTTTATTCCTGACTCAATGCAGCCTCTTCAACATTTAATGAAATTCGTATGTCTGAGATTCTCCAGCTTGGATCTCTGGCTTTGCCTGATGGGCTAAATCAAGATATGTTAGGTTAATTAGCTATTGCTGGCAAAGAAGACAGAAAGATGAAGAACACTATACTAAAACCAAAAGTAGAATTCAATCAATGGGAACCCTGCAAACCAATCCTTGGAGCTGAATCTCCTGCAGACATAAAGATTTCTTATCGGAGCATACAAAGGATGGGCTAAGGTAGCAGTGGCAGAAAGCAACATTTTTTTTTCTAGCCACTATATAGTTCCTCTCAGCACAACACTGAGCTGGGTGAGCTGGCAATCACAGGAGACACATGCCTGGGATTTTATTTTTTAAACTGTATGCACTGCTTTAAAAAAAAAAATATATATATATATATATATATATATATATATATATATATATATTATTGATCTCAGAGAAGAAGGGAGGGAGAGAGAGACACGGAAACATCAATAAAAAAAGAGAATAACACCTCTCACTGGAGATTGAGCCTACAACCAGGGCATGTGTCCTGAATGGGAATAAAACCTCTACCTCCTGGTTCACAGGTGGTGCTCAATCACTGAGCCATGCCAGCCTGGCTATACGTACTGGTTTTAATAACATGATTACAGCTGTTTAGCTAGTGATACCTGTAGATCTGTGGCTTTCAACCTTGTTCATTTCATAGTACACATAAGCTTATTACTAAAATTCTGCAGCACACCAAAAAATATGCCTTTTGCCAATCTGACAAAAAAAAAAAAAGGGTATGATTTTGATTCATTCACACCAGACAGCTATGGTTGTATTTGCTGTTGTCACTATTTTTCATTGATAGTCTAAGACAGCGGTTCTCAACCTGTGGGTTGTGATCTGTTTTCTGATGGTCTTAGGCTCTACAGCAGTGACGCACAGGTTGAGAACCACTAGCAGGGTCACCTAAGACCATCAGAAAACACAGATATTTACATTACGATTCACCACAACACAAGGAACTGTATTAAATGGTCGCAGCATTAGAAAGGTTGAGAACCACTGGTCTAAGAGAAGAGAGGTCAGTGCCCCTGATGAGGAATCATATGTTTTATAAATTCTTGTGGCACGCTAAGTGGAAACCACTGCTCTAAATTGAAGAGAGCCCCTATGAGAAGTAGCACAGCCAGAAGGGCCACAAGTAGCTAGAAGGGATGAAACATTTGGTCACTTTGCAAAGGTGAATTACCCACAAACAAGCAGGAATCCCAGCCAACTGGACCCCAGCCTAATTTCTTCTTTTAAATTCACTGATGTCATCTGTCCATTTTTCCTTCTCTTTTATTATGGATTACCGTTTCTTAAATTGGGCCTGAGAATATGTGAGGAAAGTCATTTGCAACCAGGAAAATAAGTGAGGGAATAAATGATTAGAGTGATACCTGGCCCATAACTGATGAACAATGAAGAATTAACCTCAGAATATTATAACTGATACTAGAACAGGCAGACCTGATCTCAGTTTTGGTTCTAACACCTGGCGGTTGTTTAGTTTTATGCCAATCACAGATTCTTCTTTCATTCAAGAATCATCAGCAGTAAAATGAGTAAGCACCATCTTAAAGTCTGCTGTAAAGATGAAGCGACAGTGGAGGCAGCTAGGCCAGTACCACCCGTACAGCTGACAGGTACTAAGAGCTCAAGAAAGAGTAACTATTATTGTTAATAATCTTCAAATGGCATTTCTTTGTTTTCTCGGTGACAACAGGAAAATCGTGACTGTAACTAAGAGACCTGAAAGTGAATGTAAGTCATGGCTTTCTCATCTCTAAAATGCAGAGAGTGCCTGAGAGCCCTAGCCAGGCCACCCCTGCTCCTGAGTGAGAATGGGCCCCACCCCTTTACCTGGCAGAAGAGGGGGACCACTCTCATCTTGGTGGCATCCCTGTGGATCCAGCCTTTGCCTTTGGGGCCTTCGTTCATCAGTACCAGCTTCTCCACCGGGAAGCCGGGAAGGTCAAAGGAGAAAAGTAAATGCTCTTTAAGGGCTACGCCACTGATGGCCTAACTGGCTGCAGTTGGAACCTGCCTGGATTCCACTTTCAGTTGCCTCTGCTCATCCTCCCTTTCACCTGCAACCTTTCAAAAGTCTTTGGTTTACTTAGAACGATGACTATATAACTATTTTCACCACTTTAACACCTCTGAAGATGTTGCTATTTTAAAACTGAGGATAAAACATCTTCAGTTAAAGAAATTGTGTGTGTGCACGCGAGTGCAAGTGCATTTGATATCATTTATTCTTTGTTGACAAAATCAAAAATATTCTTAGAAGGCACTGACCCATCCCCACTGGTTCCTGGGGTTGGATGCCTCAGGCCCCTACATCCATCCCTTCCTGTGCCCCTTGATAACAAAAAGGATTGAATGTTCAAATTATATATTTAATAATAATAATTAAAAATATGCATTAAACAAATAAACACAGAAGATAAATTTAGCCAGCACCCTTCACCTCATTTTTTCCCAACTTCCTTACCCCCAACTGACATTTTTCTCCTCTCACTCCCCTGACAGGCTCTCTCCCTCTTCCAAGTCACTGGTATCAGAACCATTATCCTTGACTAAAGATTTCAAATGGATGGGCTAGATGTGGGGAGGCAGAACACAGATAGGAAGGACTCAGGGGTAAGGCCATCTGCAAGTAGGGGTTAACCTCACTGAGAAACCCTAGCACCAGGGATTATCAAGGATTACACAAGGATCATAGAAACTAATCTATGTACTACAAAAATTATTTGTACAGGTCCTGTTTTATAACCATATTTAGCAAATAGAACATTATTGCTTCAAAGGTTTCTGCAAAATTACTTCAATTCATGTGTGCATGTGTGATGTAGATATGGGAAGAGAAGGTTAAAATCACTAGAACTTTGAAATATTTTGAGTCAAGTCATGATGTAGAGAACATTGCTGTGAAAAATTTCACAATGCCATTGTTCTTCATCTCCTCTGATCATAGTATAGCTCATTCATGCAAAAGAGTAAAAAAGAAAATGTTTACTAATTCAAGGCCACACACACACATACACACACACACACACACACACACACACACACACACACACACACATACACACAAGGTAAAATATAGCAAATGGTAAATACAAAAATCAAGGAGAAGGACAAATTAGACTAGAAAAAAAATAAGATGAAGCCAAAGTGAAATTAATGTATAGAATGTGCTCTGTAAAGTTTTCTACACTGGTTAGAGGGAGACCACAAGGTGTGATTCTGAGCTTGCATTAAAATGAGGTAATGCTGTTAAATTTTAGCAACCCAAAGTATTTCTTGTCTCTCATATGGTCAGTAACACTACAGTTTGTTTTACAATATATTGGAAGCTCCAATGCAAATATCACTAGCTTCCCAACATAAACCAGTCCACAGAATTTCTGTACATTTGACTGCACTCTTCATGATGTTTAATTAAATGTATTCTGCATCTGTTAACAAACCAAGGCTGCATTTAGCTGGAACATAAGTTAAGATGCTTGTCATAGCCAGGAGTGGAGATATAGAGAACTCACCTGAAAAAAATGTGAGCTCCCTTTGGCTGTCATTTATTTGTCAGCCCTTTTCATTTTGGGGGATTTCTCAGTACAGGCTCTCTGATCTATCTGTTTACTGGGCAATGGCCATAATAAAAACAAAAGCACATAAAAAGATGTAAAAAATTATAAAGACAACATTCTAAACATGAGAACCAACTGGTGGTTCTTAGTAGGAGAGTAAAAATTAGATAAAAATCATTTTTAGAATGCTCCCTTTTTTGATAAAATTACTAATGATACCTCAACTAAAAGCATGCATTAGTAGAATATTTTTTCACATTTTACAATGTTATTTTAAAAGAGAACTTCAGCAAAATTTTTCAGTAAAGAATTACAAGCATCCCCCAGCTGGATAGCATGTTGGCTTGTGGACTGAAGGGTCCTAGATTCAATTTGGGCCAAGCCCAGGTTGCTAGCTCAATCTTCAGTAGAGGACATGAAGAAGGCAGCCAATTAAAGATTCTCTCTCATCCTTGATGTTTCTATCTCTCTCTCCCTCCCCTTTCTTCTCTAAAATCAATAAAAATATATTTTAAAGAAATAATTATAAGTAGCAGAGAAGAATAAATGGTTAACCCTGGAGATCAGGGCATATAGACCAAAATGATTTCCCAGCAGTAGAGAAAGTCTTTGAAATCTTAATTTTATCTTGAAAGTTCATGTAAAATCCATAATATAGCTGTATTCCTTTTAATAATAAAGACAAAAGCACAACAATTTCAACTATCATATAAAATCTTACAATAAATTGATGCTCGTCTAGGGAAATGCAATGTTTTTATCCTGTGGTTTCAAGGACTTGTCAATATGCCTAAAACTTCCCAGGAGTATATGTAGCCCATTTGATAGCTACATAATTTTCTCCAAATTTCATCATAGCCTTTATATGGCAGAAGAGTAAGGGATGTTCTTGTTCTCATTTAGTAGATATGGAAAAGTAGGCTTAAGGAAATGAAATTATTAACCTACTTCCAGTTAGTGATTACTTTGGACCTAAAATGCAGAGCCTTTAACTACATGATTTTTTTTCCCACTTGGAACCTCTACATTCAGCTTCTATGAAACCTTTAATTCATATTTTGTATTGATGCTACTTCAAATTTAGGTAGTCTTCCAAATCTTGAAGATGAAAAAGTGATCCAAAGAATTTCCAGGGAATAAGACAATTTTGTTGATGCTGATTAATCCTAAATTGCTTTCATTTCTGATAGAAGATAGCCAACATGTTGTTTTTCAGGAATCTGATGTGCTGAGGAGTTCTGCTTTGCCATATATTTGCTCTCTGCTGATTTTGTCCACAAACGTGCAAACAAAAGAATAATCTTTTCTCTATATATATAGATTGTTGACAACAGGGGATGGAAATTGGCCCTACTCTTCTAGACAACTGGTATTAAATGGAAAGAGTCTTTGAAAAGTGCCAATTCTTCCAAAATGATGGTGGTCTTTTGAAAGAGATTTTTTTCAAATGTGTTTGCCTTCTGAAAGACTAGTGGTTGGGATAGTCCATAATCCTTCCCAATAGGAGATATGGGTTACTTTTGACTGACCCTCTGTGAGAAGCTTGGTTCTGGTCCAGCTGGCATGGGCATAAAGCAAAGTAATTACTTGAAAGAAAAAGGAAAGAAAAGGAAAAAGATAAATATTGTATCTAGTATCCTCCCTGCTTACTTGGGAGTCTGGCTTTCTTTATAAATTAAAAAAAAATCAACTTTTTGAGCCAAGAGAAAAACAAATCCTATAGTATTCCAGCCGAAAATCCCATCCAGCAGTGGATTGGGTTGTTGATAGTGGCATTATTAATTCATTTGTGCCAGAGTCCCAGAATCTACATGAAATCATGTAAAATAAATGAATGCTTTAACTAAAATGGAAAATGTAAAGCTCAGTCCATTTTTTGAGACAACTGCTATCTATCTATATAATAGAGGAACATGCAAATTAGCTGGGACACCATAATGTCACGACCCAACAGCAGGGACCTGATGCTGCAGGGCGCTGGGCCAGAATGAGGGACCTCAGGCCATGCCCCCTGCCCCAGCACTGGGCCAGGAGACCTCAGGCTGTACCCCCCCCCACCCTACGGGGCTTGACAGGGGACCTCAGGTCATGCTTTTCACCCAGCAGGGCTTGATGGGGGATGTGAGTTTGCACCCCTTGCCTGGCAGAGCTTGATGGGGGACCACAGTCTGTGCCCCCCACATGGAGGGGTGTGGTGGGGGTGGAGTAGGCCAGGTCTGGGTCTCACACAATGGTGGTGGGGTCGGCTGGATCAGGGTCTTCTGTGTTTTCAAACCATATGAGGTGGTGGGCAGGAACTTGACTCTAGGTCCCAGGCACATCCCAGACTCTGACAGGAGGAAGATTGTCAAATATATTTTACTAATTTTCTTTCATCTCTGACAATTATATTATAGAGAAAGGTCAAGTAGCAATATTAAAATATTTCCTCTAATTCCCTTTTTTGTTTGTTTGTTTGTTTTAATTAAATCTTTATTATTCAGATAATTAGATTTCTTTCTCTTTTTTCCCCTCCATAGCTCCCCTCCACCCAACTCCCACCCTTCCCTCTGCCCTTACCTCCCTCCCATTGACCCCATCATAGGTGTATGATTTTTCTCCAGTCTCTCCCTATACACCCCTCATCCCTTTCCCCCTGAGAATTATCAGCCCACTCCCTTTCTGTGCTCCTGATTTTATTATACTCACCAGTTTATTCTGTTGATCAAATTTTTAATTCACTGCCGAGACCAGTTTGGCTCCGTGGATAGAGCATTGACTTCTGACTGAAAGGTCCCGGGTTCGATTCTGGTAGGGGGCATGCACCTAGGTTGCAGGCACATCACCACTGTGGGGCATGCAGGAGGCGGCTGATCGATGTCTCTTTCTCATTGATGTTTCTGACTTTCTATCTCTCTCTCCCTTCTTCTCTGTAAAAAAAAATCAATAAAATATATTTTAAAAATTTAATTCACTTAATTTTTAGATTCACTTGTTGATAGATATGTATTTGTTGTTCATAATTTTTTGGCTTTTACCTTTTTCTTCTTCCTCTTCTAAAAGAGTACCTTTCAGCATTTCATGTAATACTGGTTTGGAGTTAATGAATTCTTTTAGTTTTTCTTATCTGTGAATCTCTTTATCTGCCCTTCAATTCTGAATGATAGCTTTGCTGGATAGAGTATTCTTGGTTGAAGTTCTTGATATTCATCACATTGAATATTTCTTGCCACTCCCATCTGGCCTGCATCCTTTCTGTTGAAAAATCAGCTGACAGTCATATGGGTGCTCCCTTGTAGGCAATGAACTGTTTTTCTCTTGCTGCTTTTAATATTCTCTCTTTGTCTTTTGCTCTTGGAATTTTAATTATGATGTGTCTTGGTGTAGTCCTCTTTGGATTCCTTT
Source organism: Lasiurus borealis (assembly GCA_004026805.1). Lineage (NCBI taxonomy): Eukaryota > Metazoa > Chordata > Mammalia > Chiroptera > Vespertilionidae > Lasiurus > Lasiurus borealis. Next base: position 45,618 of record PVJN01010259.1, read on the forward strand.
TATATGGGGTTCTGTGTGCTTCCTGGACTTGTAAGTCTATTTATTTAACCAGATGTGGGAAGTTTTCACTCATTATTTCTTTAAATAGGTTTTCAGTATCTTGCTCTCTCTCTTCTTCTGGCACCCCCACAATTCTGATGTTGGTACGCTTGAAGTTGCCCCAGAGGCTCCTTACATTATGTTCACATTTTTGGATTCTTTTTTCTTCTTGCTTTTCCAGTTGAGTGTTTTCTGCTTCTTTATATTTCAAATTTTTGACTTGTTCTTGCCTTTCTCTAGTCTGCTGTTAGGACTCTGTATAATATATTTTTTTTTATTTTATTCAGTGTATGTTTAATTTCTAGTTGGTCCTTTTCCATCTCTAGTTGGATCTTTTGCATCTCTAGTTGGTTCTTTTTCATCTCCTCTTGGCTCTCGCTAACTTTTTCCAACTTTTCTAGGATATTCTTGAAAAACCTTATAAGCGTGGTTTTGAACTCTATATCCAGTCGTTTGTTTTCCTCCATTTCTTTTGTTTTTTATCCCTTCCCTTGTCTTGGCATTTTCACTATGCTGGGAGAACTTCTGTGTTGGATTCAACCTTATGATACCAGACTTGCAAAACCACAGAAGCCTCTCTGTTGAGCTTGGGATGGGTGGAGTCTCAGGGCTTAAGGGACCGCCTTGCCTTCCAGTTGGCCCCGCCCACCATGGCCCCTGAGTCTCACGTTGACTGGGTAATCATTGGAGCGGTCCCTGTGTACGCACACAGTGCTTCTAGACTGCTGCTTTTCTGGCTCACCTGCGCTCCAGGACCACACGAATCTGGGTCCCCAGGGTTTCACCCAAAATTGGGGCTTAGTGGAGTCAGAGTGGCACAGGTGGGAGGGTCTGTCTCCCGCCCACTCATGAAAGCCAGCAGCACAAGCAGCAGTCTGTCCTCTGCGCACCACCAGACCTCTGATCTTTTGCACCTCTTCCTTTTCACAGTCCAAACTCCCCTCGTATATGTTTTGGCTGGATCTGGGGTTTAGTGTCGTAGGATAAGAGGTTCAATGCCTTTGAGAGTCTCCATTTCCCTCCCGCCTGAGAAAACCAGCTAGGTACTCCAGCACCTGCTCTCTCCATGTGCATGTCTCCATTCCTCAGCTTTTTACAGCTCCTCTGGGTCTCTTTGAGCCCCTCTCTTTCCCTCTAGTTGTAGAATTTCCACTCAGCCAGCTTTCCTGTGGTTCTGGATGATGTCCATTCTGTCTTTTAATTTTAGTTTTGAAATTGTTGTGCGAGGCAGCAGTGTAGGCGTTTACCTATGCCGCCATCTTGAATTCTCTCCTAATTCCCTTTTAAAGTGCATGAATTTCATGCTCCAGGCCACTAGTTTAGTATATAAGATACAGTGGTACCTCAAGATACGAGTGCCCTAACATATGAGACTTTTGAGATACGAGCTATCGAGCAAGCCATTTTTGCTTTGAAATACGAGCAACATTTGAGATAGGAGTAACAGTGTGGATTGGCCAGCTGCACATGACCCACCAGTTTACTGCGACTCGAGCCTCTAATAGTTTCCCACACCTCAAGGTTACAGAACAAATTAAACTTGTATCTCGAGGTACCACTGTATATTAATTCTGTAATATCTTCTATGATGGTGAGTCTAGAGAAAAAGTTTGTGGTAAGTAAATATATATAAGTATAATAAATATATACATTGTTTTATAGTTCTCAAGGAAGCAAAAAAGCAAAATTTAAGATCTCCAAACACTTAGTAATATAATCTAATTTTATAAATTCTCTTGATAATTAACTATCAGACATTATATTTCCTGATTTATAACTGTCAGAAGTGAAGCAGAAAGATTTGATGATTTTATAATCATCCACCATAGGTTTATCTAACAATAATGCTGAAATAATCTTCTTTATATATTACTAAGAATTTTAGAATTTGGTGGAACTCAAGAAAATTAGGAAAATGTAATACCGGTGAGGAACCCCTTTTCTACCAAGGACCATTTGGATATTTATAACATCATTCGTGGGTCATACAAAAGTATCAAATTAAAAATTAGTCCACTCTATATAGTCAAACATTTAATTAATGCAGGGCCAGACCAGATGATTTCACTGGCCTTCTATGGCCCATGGGCCGGATGTTCCTCACCCCTTTAAAAAATAAGAAAAAACAAAAAGGCTTCAAATGTATCTTCTCAGTGATTACCCTCCCCCCAGTGTTTTAGGATTAAACATTTAAAAAGCATTTTCATATGTGACATAATTCATTCAAACTCATAAATCCTACCAAAAATACGCTTTTTAGAAAAAATCGTCTCTAGAAAATATACTTTTCCATTTTTAAATTGCCCTTTCCTAACCTGAAGTAGAAAATAGAAATACAAGTCCAGGAAACACAGAAAGTCTCAAACAAGATAAACCCAAAGAGGCCCATAACAATGTAAAAGATTAAAGACAAAGAAAGAATATTAAAATCAACAAGAGAAAAGCAATTCGTTATTTACAAGGAAGTCTTTATAAGACTGCCAAATAATTTCTCAAAAATCAGAAGGGATTGGCAAAAATATTCCAGGTGATGAAAAGCAAGGATCTACAACCAAGATTATTCTACCCTATAAAGCTATCATTTAGAATCAAAAGACATATAAAGAGCTTCCCACCACCAAACTAGTATTACATGAAATGTTAAAGGATCTTCTGTCAGAAGAAAATAAAAAATAAAAAAAAATCATTAACAATAAAATGACAATGAATACATATTTATCAACAATTGAATTTATAAAAAGAAAATAAGTGAATAAGCAGAACAGAAAGATTCATAAACACAGAAAATTTTTTGAGGTTTGCCATATGAGGGAGGGTTTGGGATTTGGGTGATAAATATGAAAGGGTTAAGAAGTACAAATTGGTAATAACAGAATAGTCACAGGGACACGAAGTACAGCATAAGGAATAATATAGCTAATAATATTCTAATAACTATGCATGATGGCAGATGGGTACAAGATTTATCTGGATGATCACTTAGTAAGTTATGTAATATATAATCTCTGGGTGTACACCCAAAATTAATATAATATTGTATGTGAACTGTAATTAAAAAATAAAAAATGATTTTCAAAAGAAACCATATTATGATGGAAACATGAAATAAACCAAGGGGTAGCATCGAATATCATGCTAGAAAATTTGTATTTGTTTCAATAAAAGGTACATAATATAGGTTATTGAAGAGGGTGTCATATGGTATTAAAAGTCATATGTCAGAAGTAGCATTTTGAGAAAAGCACTCAAGAGAGTCTAATCTATGGTAGGGAGAAACTAAGGGTAGGAGCTCAGAAAGTGGCAATAATTCAGCCACATGACCACAAAACTGTTGGTTTTGGGAACAAAGAGGTAGAAAGGTTGTGTCCAATTGAAGTGGCACTGACATGAAGGGACCAATAGGACTTGGAAACTTCTGGTATATGGGGAGATTGTGGACAGTTTAGATAATATCTTTAAAGAATGACGGCTCCATAATAGAAGTTGGCAAATTAGGAGCAGAATTACTTTTTCAACGGGATTTGTTTTAGTCCTTATAAACTGCTATAACAGCCTACCTCGGACTATGTGGCTTATAAATAAGAGAAATCTGTTTCTCACAATTCTGGAGATAGAGAAGTCCAATGTCAAGATGCTGAAAGATTTGGTATCTGGTGAGAGCCCACATCCTGGTTCATAGATGACTATCTTCTCTCTATGTCCTATGAATTTTGGGGGGACACACACATTTAGTATGTAGTATGATATAAGTTCAGTTTAGATTATATCGGTTTGAGTTGCAATGAAATGGTAGTTAGTGAATATTATTTAAGTCTGAAATAAAGAAATTATCAGTACTAATTTATGTCACTCCAAAGAAGAGTATTGTAGAATGAGTGCCAGCAACCAGTTTTGCTTACTCCACAATTCTTATTCATATCTGCTTTAAGTTTTGAACCTTCCTAAACCAAATATAAATATTAGGTTTTGTAAAACTCCTCTTTTAAAAGTGCTATTTACCACTTTAATAGTTTACTAATGGCCCAGGGCACGGATTCATACACCGGTGAGGTCCCTTGGCCTGGCCTGTGCCCTCGCGCAATCCGGGAATTCTTGAAATATGTCAGAGAGCTGGTTTTAGCCTGATCCCCTCATGCCAGACTGAGGGATCCCACCAGTGCACCAAGCTGCTAGCATGCATATAAGATCTTTGGTTCATCTCTCCCTGCATATACCCCTTTCCTCTGAGATTCACCAGTCTGATCCATGTTTCCAAGCCTATTCATTGAGCGTCTACTCCCTGGTGGTCAGTGTGCTACTGGTTGAACAGTTGAACAATCAAACAGTTGCTTAGGCATATACACACACACACACACACACACACACACACACACACACACATACACACACACACACACACACACACACACAGTGGTACCTCGAGATACGAGTCCCCTAACATATAAGATTTTTGAGATAAGAGCCGTTGAGTGAGCGATTTTTGCTTTGAAATACGAGCAACATTTGAGATAAGAGTAATTGCATGGATCAGCCGGCTGCACACGACCCACCAGTTTACCGGGACTCAAGCATCTCATAGTTTCCCATGCCTCAAGGTTACGGAACAAAATAAACTCATATCTCGAGGTACCACTGTATGTATATGTGTGTGTGTGTGTGTGTGTGTGTGTGTGTGTGTATAACATTCCTAGCACCATAGCATAGGAATGGGGAAAATAATATCAATAATATCACTTCCTTTATTCCCAGGGTCATAAGATGCTTTGTTACAGACTAAATTTCTGCCCTTAGATTCAAACATACCATGGAATCTTGCTATATTCACAATGGTGCTGAAGTCCAAAGGTAAGTCCATTAGAGGAGTGCTTCCCAATTGGGAATAACTGCCTCCGAAGGAACTATTAGCAATATTTGAAGACATATTTTAGTTGTCACAACTTGGAGAGGGGAACTGGCCTCTATTGGGTAGAGGCCAGGAATTCTGCTAATCAATCCACAATACACAGAATGGCCACCCACAACTAAGAATAATCTGGGACTTGATGTTAACAGCACCAATGCTGAGTAAGCCTAAATTAGAGGGACTTTCAAGGAATTGACTTTGTTAGGTTATGCCTTATACTTCTGTATATGCCAAAGTACTTTCTAAAGTAAATATTTGTTCATTCTTTAATAATGTGTTGATTGAGACACCTAAATAAGATCATGTCAGGTGTATTTTCCCTCAAAGTTTTCCCATGGCATGATGCGAAGGAAGCATACACTCTGTTTGGGTTCTGGAAATTTGGAATATTGAATAAAAGACCAAGGTCCCTTTTTTGCCCTTAAGAGAAAAACCAATATTCTTGCTCCTGGTTTCTTTATGGAAGAGGTTTACATTTAAAAAATAATAAAATAAAAGTCTTAATAATTTTAAGGATCTTACAAAGAATGCTGTGTCCTGAATTCCATTGATGAAAAGAAAAAAAAAAGAAATAGATCAAAATGTCAGTTTGCCCTTAAGTGATGTATTAGCTACAAGAAATCTCATTACAATTTGATGCCTGAATCCCTTGAAGGAAAGATCTTATATTGTAAAGGTAGCATATGTGTCATGTGATGTAAGTACTTACTTTTATTGAATAGGTAAGTATATAATAGCTAAAAGCCCCATAAATCAGCTAAATGTTCTCTCAATTTATAGAGAATATTTGATCTGAGAACATTACTGTCTGGTGAACGTCAGGGAAGAAAAGGAGACACAAAATGCAATAGAGATGGATATGGTGGGTAATTCCTTTGGATTCAGAGTATCAGATTTCAACTCACACAGGGCCAACCTGCACTGTATCTGTACTGTCCATAGAATGCCCAGGCAATTTTAAAAATTTAAGACTTGCATATTAGACTTGGTGAATGGGGAGTTACATGCATATAACCAAATCACTCCGGAGGGATATCCAAAAATAACGGGAGAGAATGGATGCAGCAGAGATACAGTCGAAGAAGTCATTTTTCATTGGACTTTTTATTTAAGCAAATTGAATGGTGATGAAAGAAAAAAGCAACTATATTTGGTCAATATCTGTCAGAGAGCCTTGTTCATCAGCAGAGCAAAGAACTGCTCTTTCTGGCTGCTAGGAATGAGGATGAGCTGATTTAAATAGCCCAGAGGGTCACCTGGCATTTGCCTACTGAACTGAATTGTTTTTCTGCTTTCACAGAGAAGGAGTAGGTGTGAAGTTTTTATTACCCATGGAAATTATTCAACCCCTTTCCCTGTAGCTTTTTATTTTCTAACATGTGTAGGTTCTCATACATTAAAAAAAAAAAAAAAAAAAAAAAACTTGTCCTTTAACCTTTTATAATTAGCATCTTACTTCCCTTCTATTTTCTGCTGTTGAATACTTGAATAAGAGATCTAAAACTACTTTCATTTTCTCACCAACTTCCTAAATCCTTGGCTTTTATTACCATGAGTGATACCACTCTCCAGGCACCAGTGGTCTTTCTCAAGACAGTAGAAGCATTGCACATCTTGAATAAGCTCATTGGTCCCCAACTAACTCTATATAAACATAATTGTGTTTGATTGTTGGCTTGTCATCTTTATAAACTCTCTGAAGAACTGAACATTTTGCCCTATCTGGTTTGGCTCAGTGGATAGTGTCAGCCTGTGGATTCAAGAGTCCCAGGTTCGATTCTGGTAAAGGCCGTGTACCTTGGTTGTAGGCATATACTCAGTAGGGAGTATGCAGGAGGCAGCTGATCGAGTTCTAACTCTCTATTCCTCTCCCTACCTCTCTAAAAAATCAATAATATATATATATATATATATATATATATATATATATAAAGAAGAAGAAGAACTGAACATTCTCCTAGTTCCCCAAGTTCTCTGACCAATTCCTTTTCCTACTCTAGTTTCTTTTGGACTTCCTGATCCAAAGTATTTTTTAGGGCTTAGTTCCTTACCATCTGCTAACCCATGTAGACCCTGAGTTCATTTACAAATAACCTTTAGACAACATGCTTACCCTCAAGCAGCTTATGATCTCATTACGGAGACAAGTCTACTATGTGAATCAAAAGCTTAAGTCAGCATATAAATCAATATGAGATCTATGGGGAACCTTTGTGATCATTTACATAACAGAATCTAATAAAGGAAGGAAGGAAGGAGTAATAGATGGATGAATGGATGGATGAGTTGATGGGTGGATGGGTTGTGAATAATTAATTATCAGATCAGTGCTGAAAAACTTAAGGAAGATTGTAAGAAAGTGCATGAAAGAGATTTAAATTGATCTTGAAGACAGAATAGAACAGAGTAATAAACTGAGAAGAGACCTTACAAGTAAAGGAAACAGAATAAGCAAACCTTTGGGAAAAAAATATAGGAATAGATGGTTTCTGACGGTCTCTCACCTATAATTTTTTTATAATGGGGTTGATAGCAGAAATTGCTTTATAAGATTTTTAAGTGTGTTATTAGTTATAAAATGTTTTTGTAGTGCCAGGCACAAAATAAACATTCAATAAGTGTTCCACTATAATGATTCTATTTGAAGGAACTAAGACTTAAAACATCTATTTACAATAAAATATACCAAATAGCTAGCTGCTAATATTAAAGTGTATATAGTTGTATTATTTATTGCTCTGAGGATATTTGAAAAGTGCTAAAGCATTTTAGGAAACAAGAGGATACTTTAAAGAACCATGTTCTTACCTGTTGATGCTTACCTTCAATAATTTAAAGTATGTATTATTTAAAAATGCTGTTCATGTAGTAACCTTTACTATGATAAATTTGGGTATTAGCTGCTTCTGAACTTTTGAACCTGTTGTGGCATTGAATCCACAACCAATACAGAAATGTTTCTTGTCATTTTATAATTCATGAAGTTAAATAACTCCTGCTTGCTATGGTTATTGAGGGAAAAGGTATTGAACTTGTAGGCCTGAACTCAAAATGGATCTTTCATACACCTAGAAAATGTTGATTAGTGAATGCTCTGTTGTATATCTTCTTGGGCTATCACTGAGGAAGATTTATATTGTGGCTTAGGCCTGCCCTCTGATTTGAGGCTTCAGCTATTTACTGGGGTCTATTTTCTTCCTCTCATATCTTTTTTCCTGGATCTCTCCCACAGTGAATGCAACACATGTACTAGTACATGTAAATCACAAAAAAAATTGCATTTTTTCTCAATTAGACTATTTTTTATTCTAAAGTTCCTGAAATCTACATACTCTATAACAGGCATAGTATTAGGTGGTAAAAATATAAGCACAGCATAACATTATTTCTATTCCAGGACACGCTGTTTTGTGTGGCAGAGACAGAAGGATAAATTAGTTGACATGATTAACTGCCAGAACACAGACACTGAAACAACTCAGAGAATCCAGGGAAGACTTAGGAAGGGCTGGTATTGAGCAAAGGCTGAGGGATGTCAAATGGAGAGAGACATTATGTAAGACTGGTAAACAAGAACGACACCTTCAGTGAGGTAAGGAAAACAGTGGAAAGAAATGGAGTTGCACAAAGGGGAGGGTTGGGATTGGGGGAGGCACATTATAAGGGGCTTTGTACACTTAGCCAAGAAACTTGGAATTGTATAAAAGATTTATTATGCCCTCGCTGGTTTGGCTCAGTGAATAGAGTGTTGGTCTGTGGACTGAAGGGTCCCAGGTTCGATTCTGGTCAAGGGCATATGCCCAAGTTTTGGGCTTGGTCCCCAGGGTGTGTGTGCAGCAGGCAGCCAATCAATGATTCTCTCTCATCATTGATGTTTCTCTCTCTCTCTCTCTCTTTCTCTCTCTCTCTCTCTCTCTCTCTCTCTCTCTCTCTCTTCCTTTCTCTCTGAAAACAATCCTATTTAATAAAGAGGGAATATGCTAATTGACCCTCATACCATCGCAAAAGATGGCAGTGCCCACAGCCAATAAGGAAGGAATATGCTAATTGACTTCCACACCCTCAAAGATGAAGGCGCCCACAGCCACAAGATGGCAGCGCCCATTTCCTTCAGCCCCCATCTGCCCAGGAATGGTCTGAGGTGCAGGCAAGCTTCAGATGGCAGCTGCCCAGCCACCCAGAGCTGCCTGAGGTAACCAGGTAACCAGGACCAGCCAAGGCTTGTACTACCAGCAGTGTCAGCAACAGAGGTGTGATTGGTCATCACCTGTCCCTGATCACTGGGACACCTCCTGCCCCTGAGGGCTTCTGGACTGTGAGAGGGGCAGGCCGGGCTGAGGGACCACCCTCCAGTACATGAATTTTCATGCATTGGGCCTCTAGGAAAAGTATATATATTTTAAAAGATTTATTACATAATTTTTGCCAACTGTTTTTTTCTTCTGTACATACTACTTTTTGTGCTTTAATAATTCTATCACTATGCTTATCACATTCATTCTTCAGATACTCTACCTCTTAAATTGTATCTATCTATCTATATAAAATCCTAAGAGACAAAACAACCAGTTGATCAGTTGCTTTGACATGCACTGACCACCAGGGGGAAGAAACTTAATGCAGGAGCGGTCCCCTGGTAGTCAGTGCACTCCCACAGAGGGAGCACTGCTCTGCTGACAGATGGACACCAGATGCCAGGTTCATGGCTGGCAAGTGCAGCTGCTGGGGCAGAAGACTCTCCTGCCTCTGCAGCAGTGCTACCAAGTGGCAGTGGTGGCAGGCATAGTGGGCCAGGATGAGCGGGAGTGGTGCAGTGCCCAACCTGTGCTCCAGCTCCTCCCTAGCTGCCTGCCACTTTGCACACTACTACATCCCTTAGGGAATGTGGGATTGCCAGTAGTCCGATGTCCCTAGAGGGTGCTCAGATTGCAAGAGGGTGCAATCCAGGCGAAGGACCACACTGGTGCATGAATCCATGCACCAGGCCTTTAGTATAGTATAAATGTGTATTTTTAAAACTGTTTATGCTTTTTTTTTCCTTTCAAGGTATAATTGACATACAACATCTATTAGTTTCAGGTGTACAACATAGTGATTCATTTGTGCTTTTGTTTATTCCTTTAAGAGAATTTAATCAGCAAAATGTGATCAAACTTGAATAACATTCCATTTCCTTCATAACCTATTAGGGAAATTCTATAATCTCTTTGACCTCTACTTGAGCACTGAATGTTATTATAACCAGAAAAATGTGTTTATAAGTAAAAACAGAGATTCTGTTAACTTATCTTCATGAATGTTCTAATCTCTCTCCACTTAAACCCATCTTATCTTTATGGCTTTTTTTATTTAGCCAAGTAATAATTTTGTTTTCAATTCTAATGTTTCTTATTATTCCCATTTCCCAAGCCCTTCTCAGACTTCACTCCACATTCAGCCATTTAAATTGCACCCTTCTATTTATTAATATAAGTTTAACTGAATACCCATGGTATGATAAGCACAGCTGGGTTCTGAAATGCTAAAGTCAACAAGGCTAGTCTTGCCTTCAAGTATTTATGGTATAGTGGGGAAGGAACATGGAAGAAGTGGTCCCATGATACAAATGTCTATACATGAGGAGAGGCATCTGAGTAACAAAGCTGAGTCACCTTAGAAGGAGACCTTTGAGCTGAGTTTTAAAGGATGGCTTAATAAATGCTGAGGGTACACAGAATAATTGCGACCATTTTATGAAGTTATAGGTGAAAGGAAAACTGAATTTTAGTTCTAATATGTGTTACATAGGCTAAAAAGAAGTAAAAGGCCTTTCATCACATTTATTTTTTAATTAAATCTTTACTATTTAGATTATTACATTTGTTTCTCTTTTTTCCCCTCCATAACTCCCCTCCACCCAGCTCCTACCCTTCCCTGTATCCTTACCTCCCTCCCATTGCCCTCATCCATAGTGTATGATTTTTGTCCAGTCTCTCCCTTTATAGCCCTCACCCTTTCCCCCTGAGAATTATCAGTCCACTCCCTTTCTGTGCTCCTGATTCTATTATATTCACCAGTTTATTCTGTTGATCAAATTCTTAATTCACTTAATTTTTAGATTCACTTGTTGATATGTATTTGTTGTTCATAATTTTTTGGCTTTTACCTTTTTCTTCTTCCTCTTCTAAAAGAGTACTATTCAGCATTTCATATGATACTAGTTTGGAGTTGATGAACGCCTTTAGCTTTGTCTCATCTGTGAAGTTCTTTATCTGCCCTTCAATTCTGAATGATAACTTTGCTGGATAGAGTATTCTTGGTTGTAGGTTCTTGCTACTCATCACGTTGTATATTTCTTGCCGCTCGCATCTGGCCTGCATCATCTCTGTTGAGAAATCAGCTGACAGTCGTATGGGTGCTCCCTTGTAGGTAATGAAATGTTTTTCCCTTGCTTCTCTTAATATTATCTCTTTGTCTTTTGCTCTTGGTATTTTAATTATGATGTGTCTTGGCATAGTCCTCTTTGGATTCCTTTTATATGGGGTTCTGTGTGCTTCCTGAGTTGTAAGTCTATTTCTTTTACCAGATGTGGGAAGTTTTTAGTCATTATTTCTTTAAATAGGTTTTCAATATCTTGCTCTTTCTCTTTTTCTGGCACCCCAACAATTCTGATGTTGGTACGCTTGAAGCTGTCCCAGAGGCTCCTTACATTATCTTCAACATTCTTGGATTCTTTTTTCTTCTTGCTTTTCCAGTTGAATGTTTTCTGCTTCTTTATATTTCAAATCTTTGACTTGATTCTTGCCTTCTTCTAGTCTGCTGTTAGGTCTCTGCATATTTTTTTATTTCAGTTAGTGTATGTTTAATTTCTAGTTGGAAATTTTCCATCTCTAGTTGGATCTTTTGCATCTCTAGTTGGTTCTTTTCATCTCCTCTTGCGTCTTGCTAACTTTATCCAACCTTTCTAGGATATTCTTGAAAAACCTTTAACCTTGGTTTTGAACTCTATATCCAGTCATTTGTTTTCCTCCATTTCTTTTGTTTGTAATCTCTTCCTTTGTCTCTGCATTTTCACTATGCCAGGAGAACACTGTGTTAGATTCAGCCTTATGATACCAGACTTGCAAAACCGCAGAAGCCTCTCTGTTGAACTTGGGATGGTGGAGTCTTAGGGCTTAATGGATCTCCTTGCCTTCCAGTTGGCCTCGCCCTCCACGGCCTGTGAGTCTCACCTGACTGAGTAATCGCTGGAGCAGTCCTGTGTGTGCACGCACTCTCTCGCAGTGCCTCTAGACTATTGCCCCTCTGACTACCCTGTGCTCCGGGACCATATGAGTCTGGGTCCCCAGGGTTTTGCCTGAATCTGGAGTTTAGTGGAGTTAGAAGTGGCACAGTTGGGAGGATCTGTCTCCCGCCCACTCATGAAAGCCAGCAGCACAATCAGCAGTGGGTCCTCTGTGTGCAATGCCGTGTGAGCCATCAGACTTCTGATCTTTTGCAACTCCCCTAAATTTCCATGCACCTCTCCCTTTTCACAGTCCAAACTCCCCCTGTATGAGTTTTGGCTGGATCTGGGGTTTAGTGTCATAGAAGAAGGGGTTCAATGCCTTTGAGTGTCTCTGTCTCCCTCCCACCAGAGAAAGCTAGCCAGGTACTCTGGCACCCACTCTCTCCATGCATGCATCTCTGTACCTTAGCTTTTTGCAGCTCCTCTGGGTCTCTGTGAACCCCTCTCCTTCTAGTTTTAGAATTTCTACTCAGCCAGCTTTCCTATGGTTCTGGATGCTGTCTGTTCTGTCTTTTAGTTGTAGTTTTGAAACTGTTGATCGAGGCAGCAGTGTAGGTGTTTATCTATGCTGCCATCTTGGATTCTCTGGCATTGAGAATTAATAAATTAATTCATCACAATTAATAAAAAAACAAAAAACAACACAAAACTTAAATGTTTACATTGGGCCTAGTATTTTTTTTCCTCTCTAGTATTTTCCAAGCATTTATTGTATGCCAGATGCTAGACTAAATTCTTTGTATATTGCGTATGACATTTAATCTTCACAATAATCCTATCTAATAGATATTAACAGTATTCCTCATGAGAAAATAGAGGCTCACTTATATCATGAATGTAAACCAGCCCTAGCTGGTTTGGCTCAGTGGATAGAGTGTTGACCTGTAGATAGAAGGGTCCCAGGTTCGATTCTAATCAAGGGCACATGCCCAGGTTGTGTGGCTTGATCCCCAGTAGGCTCAAGCCACACTGGAGGCAGCGGATCACTGATTCTCTCTTATCATTGATGTTTCTACCTCTCTCCCTCTCCCTTCCTCTATGAAATCAATAAAAATATATTTAAAAAAAACAATGTTTACCATGGGTTTATGACCAGTAATTGGCAGAATTGGGATTTATGCTTAAGAGTTATTTTTAAACACCTTTTTGTTTTAATTCCTAGCCAACTACCTCTTCTGTTTACCTATAGCATTTGCCATTTTCTCTGAGTCTTTTCAATTTTTAATACACCATTTTGCCCTCATGCCTGCAAATCTTCACTATCTAAAAAACATACATTTATGAAATCAGAACTTCATTATTTTATTTTATTATCTTGAGGAGTCATGAACTATTCAAGAAGGTAAATTTATTTTAGATCACTAAATATATAAAATGGACTGAGTATGTATAACATATCATGTATGCATATAGGAGAAAAATAGTAAGAAATTCATTTAATAACAAATAAAGCAATTTTCAAGTTACTTGGCACCAAAGGAAGGAGGAAGTGATGAAAGATGAGCTTGCCTCCCAACTGAACACCATGAGACACCCAGGTGAGAGCTCTGCCTGCTCCTTGGTTGGATGCCACCTCCTTGGCAGGAAACTGGGCTGTATGACTGAGAACCCTAGAGGACCAAGTTTTGTTGGAAAGCTCATATTTAGCATTTCTTAACATATGCTTTAGCTATCAGTGCTGCAAGTCCATTGGAATCATACTGAGAATGAGTTTGGGGCAATGCTGCACGTTTATTTCCAAGACCAAACTAAGAGCTAAGCATGAGTAAAAATGTATGTCTT